>BFEA01000158.1:1329134-1342223 GCA_003427395.1 Chara braunii | reverse complement strand
CACACACACACACAAACACACACACACACACACACACACACACACACACACACACACACACACACACACACACAGAAACAGAATGAGAGCCAGAGAGAGAGGATAAATTGGGATGCGAAAACAGGCAGGTGTAGAAAACGGCAGGAAGGAGGAACAGCAGAACAGCATCGAATTCAGAAAAGGCAACTTGAAGCCCAAGCGCATCCGAGTCTCTTTGAAGGAACCGCTGGTAAACACTGACCATTTGACTGTCGTGTCAAGAAAAAGGGTGTGAGAGGAGGGCAGAGCGTAGAAATAGGGGTAGCTCAGGCACCACAATGCGTCCCTGTGTGTCCGTTACGTGCGCCCGTGTGCATGTGTTCGTCTGTGTGTGTCTATGTGCGTCTGTGTGCATCAGGTCAGGAGTTTCGGCTGCATGGCACATTTGTCAGAAGATAACACAGGTGTCCTAAGATCAGCTCGGCGAGAGTAGAAATCTTGTGTAGAGCAGCAGAAGGGCCGTGCGCATCTTTAAGTGAGTGTGTGGGTGTATGCACGTGGTTAGATGGAGGTGGATGTAAGCACATGGTTAGGTTAGACGGAGGTTGGAGGGGGTATGGTGGGAGACGGGCAAAGTCCCTTTAGGCAGACGGCAAGGACGAAGTCAAATGCCAGAAGAAACAAAACACCTGGAATGGGAGACTAGCAAAGTCCCTTCACGCAGGCAGTGAGGAAGAAGTCGAACCCAGCCAGAACAATTAAAACGCCTGGTAATGAGATTACCAGTGTAGGGCCCATGTTGATGTTCAACCATTCACTCATAAACCATTTTCCTAAGGAGGAATTTGCCAGTCTGGCAAATTATCATAGGATTTTTCATTCACTGTGGAGTTTTGCACAGACCCGGCTCTCATCCCAGAGGACCATCCCACTCATGGGCTGCCAGAACAACACACTACTTGTTAAGCCATGTGCAGTTTAAACCTTGTAATACCATTGCACGAAGATTACTTGAGCTACTTCTCTAGATTGTATACTTGCATTACTATTGTACCAAGATTACTTGTGCTACTTGTCTAGATTGTAAACTTGCAGTACCATTGTACCAAGATTACTTGTGCTACTTGTCTAGATTGCAAGCATGCAGTTTAAAACTTGCATGAAGACTTACTTGTGCTACTTGTGAACGGTTACACGTGATGCATGAACTTCTTTCAACAGTGCCGTCAAGGGGCACAGTTTTTCGTTTCATGTTCCCCCTTCTATTGATCTGTAACAAAATTGTTTCACTTACACATTCTTTTTTTTTTTTTTTTTTTTTATGGGCCGCGCTACACTTCGCTGCAGTGCAATACGAAGGCAACACTGAAGGGACCGGGCAGGCAAGCCTGCCCTTATGGCCCCTCCGTAGCCCTGAAAAATTAATTTAATATCGTGTGACCCGATGGGTCACGGATCAGATATTAAACTGTTCAGAACAGATATTATCTTAGCCAAAAGGCCGAGAAAGGTTTTACACATTCTTTTTTTTGGTTTCATGTTCCCCCTTCTATTGATCTGTAACAAAATTGTTCCACTTACACATTTGTCCACGCATGCCCAGTAGTCAAAGTACTGCCCAGTGGCGTGCTTCTCTCCGGTCTCATCTTTCTCCACTCGCTCCACGCATGCCTACAAACACCAAACACGTCCAAAAGTCCATTATTAAAATTCGTAATTGCAATCCCGGCTCCAATTCCTGCCTACCTACCAGGTTGAGAGGATCCGGCATCCAAGCTAGCTCAGATTTGAGAGCAATACAACAAGCCAAGGGCAGATTAGATTCCAATCCTGACCCAGAGCAAAATTAGATTCCAATCTTTAACACCACTTGGCCAAAGCCACGAAAAATTTGGAGCATTTCTCGATTTATGGGTGTCATCATTGTGCAAGAGCCATGCTAACCTTCTCTGATCGTTTCCATTTTTTTAACATGTCCCCGAGTACATAGGTTATTATACCCGCAAACAACGAGAAACAAAAAAATAAAAAATAAAAATGATTTTAATGCAGATGCAGACCAGACTACAGACCAACCCTGACCCAGAGCAGATGAGATTCCAACCCTTACACAGCAGATTAGCTTTGAACCCTGAACCAGAGCAGAATAGATTCCAATCCGGACCCGAAACAGACTAGATCCCGATCATGACCACAAAATGCATGACCCAGAGTAGATGCAATCATCTACATAAACGAAAAAGGGGTCCCCAGTAGACAGTGCTTGCAGGCCCAGTGAAAATAGGTGCCGCGCAGTATTTTCGTGGCAGACGGCTTCACATGCATTGCCTTCTCTTTTTTCGGTCGGTCGTTTTGCGCCGGCGGAGTCCTTTTTCCGTTTCGCACCGCGTGGAGTCGTTTTTTTTTTTTAATTTGGAAGGTGTTGGTTTCGGAAAGAGGCCGTTCTCCGAAACCGAGACCTTCCAAATTGGGAAAAAAAACGACTCAGCGCGCGCGAGGAGTTGGGTTGTTTCATTCCGCAAGATCGACTATACTCTCGTTACCATCATCCATATTGCCCGTAGGCAACAATCGACTATAATATGGCTATCATCATCATCAGCAGCAGCAGCAGAAGCTCATCTCGCCTCTCTGACCTTCTCTTTGATCTCTTAAGGTCGTTGTTGCATTTCTGTTCTGCTGCTACTCTTTCCCCCTCTTTTCCATCTTCATCAGTTTGGCGCCGCCTTGTCATCCATCGTAATCGCCGTCTCCCTTCCTCCCTCCTCCTCCCCCCTCCTCCTCCCTCCGCCTTCATCCTCCATCCTCCTCGCCCCTCGTATTTAGAAGCAAATTCACCATCTCCCTCCTCCTCCCTGTGTCTTTAGAAGCATGACGGCTGCTTTGTCCGCGATTCCTGTCAGGATACACCTTCACTTTCGGCCCTCTCGGCAGAGAGAGAGAGAGAGAGAGAGAGAGAGAGAGAGAGAGAGATTCCTTCTAAGACACCATGCATGTCGGCCCGTGATACCACGAACACCCACGCGTGGCAAACATCTCCACGAAACACGTGTCCAACCATCCGGAGGAAATTATCAATCCGTTAGAAGAGACGAGGATACAAATCCCGCCCAGCCCTAAACCTCGACACAAAAAGAGAATAAATCCATGTGTTCACTCTGCGATTCAACATTCGACTTCTGTACTGGAGATACATTCATCTCTCTCTCTCTCTCTCTCTCTCACACACACACACACACACACACACACACACACACACACACTCTCCCGCCTTCCTCGAGGATATCGCTAGCTCTGGGCGAGGTGGTGAGTCCTCATCCATCAGCCAGTCGAATGCATTCTGGGCAGACTGTCGAGGTCCAAGCTCCTGATGAGTCGGTAAAAGTCGGACGAAACAGTCTGGCACAGTCATGCTTTTACAGTTTGGCAAAGCCTTCCTTTTTTGTGGAGTTGAGCATACAACACACACAAAGCTAAAGAAACACGGAAAGGGGTGGCAGAGCAGGAGGGAGAGTAAGAGGAGGAGGGGGAGGAGGAAGAGGAAGAAGCGGAGGAGAGGATATCGTGGTAGAGGAAGACGGGGAGGAGAAGGAGGTGTGCCTCCCGTCCATGTTGCAAACAGTAAAAATTCCAAAGACACAAACAAACACTCGACACGTGTGTGGATCTCATCTTCCTCCTGCCACTGCAGGGCCGCTGCCTGCCCCGACTTGTTCACAACAATAATAAACGGTAGAAAGACTTACCTGATACTGCAGAAGCTGCTTCACGCATTTGGGCTTGCATGACTCCTCAATCTCAGCCTTGGGATCAACAGGCTCTTCCCCGCCGTCCGCCATAGCTGCTGAAATGTAGCGTACCGCCGACTCCCCCCAACACACACACACACACACATACACACACACACGCACACGCACGCATACGCACGCACACAGACACACGCACGCACACAGACACACGCACGCACACATACACATACACACACACGCAAGCACACATACACACACACACACACAACACAGATGAAAAAAACGAGAGAGAGAGAGAGACCAAACCATTACTTCCAAATCAGGAACAGGAACCAGACACCGTGGCAAGGAAGCAAGGCACGGCAAAGGAACAACTTTAAGAACGCAAAAAATAGTACTCCAAAGCTTCTAAAAGTGTTTTCTTCCCACCAGAGGAAGCACTATGTTGGGGCTGTTCTCCCTCTCGAGACAACAATGAGGAGGGGGAAGGGGAAAGGATACAGTGGGCGAGGGAGAATGGGACACGATCAAAAAGGTCCAAGGATAAGTGGGGGACCGACCCCCAGATGTTGTACGGAGAATACGTCTTCGCGAGGTGGGTCCAAGGGGGCGGGGTAGAGAAAGGATGAGCTGAGCGACGGCGTGACCGAGGAATGCATGGTGGGACAAAAGAACGACACTGGAGCGAATGAAGATGACTACTAGGGGAAAGTTAAGGCAAGAAAGATGGGTAATATGGCGGCGCAAGCCTGGCGGAGAAGAGGGCAAACGGATGACGTGCAAGACGAAAGCGTCAAACACAACCGCTTGAGCGGCGGGAGCGGAGGGCATTGGCGGGAAAAGTGGACACTGACGAGAAGATTTGTACTCCAAGCATTGAAGGCGGGAAAACACGTCCCCTGTGGAGGGAATACTAAGGGAAGAACATTACGATCGAAAACGAAATGTGACCCCGGGTAGAGGAAGTGTTCCCCTGGGGGGGAGGGGGGNGCCCCTTCGTTTTTGCTATCGTGTCATTACGGTGCCTCTTCATTGTGGCCCTGCGTTTTTTGTTGGTGTGTCGGCCTATGCTGGTATCGGGTAGTTTTGTTTGCCCGTCATAGCACAAGTGCCTTTTTTTTCAAAGGCCCGCTGTCGAACCAAATACCCTTACAAGGGTATTTGCCCATGTTTTTACATTCGACACGCCGACCGCACCAACCGCCATGACGGAGTTGGTATGAACTTAGAAGTGTACGCATTTCCACGCGACACTTTGATAACAATTTCCTCGGTCGTTGAAGCCGGGGGCGAATCGGTGAGAAAATTTCAAAAAGTATACGCACGCATTGTTATGACGCGCACTGCGATGATTAGGATCAGTAGTAATACCCCTCGACAGAAGAAGTCGAGGGGTCAGTTGGGGTAATGTTGTGTCAGGTAAATCTGCGACACACACTGAGACTTGGCCTGGTACCTGTCTGTCTACCGGTACCAGATGTTTAACATTTTTAACTTTCATCTTTCCCTACTCGGTCTCCAAGTCAGGTACTCGGCACATCTACCTCTACTTGGTGTGGTACCGACTTACCTACCACTTGAGTGTTTCTCGCCGCGACCCTCAGATGTCGCGGCCGTGGGTAAGTACTGGCCCTTCCGGCCGCTCGGTTAACCAAGTACCCCTGGGGGTCGTACACACACTCAAGCCGACGAACGCACAAGCAGACACGCAGGCCAGCAAGCGTGCACACGCGCACAGGCTAAAACGGGCTCAGACCGCTGGTTGGACTGAGCCCCGCTACTATATACATAGTGGAGCTGCTTTCTTTCTACTTGAAGTGGGAGCTAGCTCAGTAGGTTCAAGCACATGGATGTTAGCGATGGATGCAGGGATCGAATCCAGTCCACCGCTGAGGTGGCTTTTTTTTGCAAGGAGCTCAATTTTAGCCCCGACCGGGGCTCGATCCCGTGACCTCGAAATCAGGGTTACCCACGATTAGACCCGTTGTGACAGTTGGCACAACGGGGTAGTTAACAGTTAGATTTCTTTTGTTTACTTTTTATTTATTTATTTTATTAGATTCTTTCATTTTACTATTATTATTATCATTATTATTTTTATTTTCTTCTTTTCTTTTGATCTGTAGTTTCTTTTAGAAAGTCTGTTTTGATGAATCTGTCGTGAGATTCGCGACGGATTCATCGAACACCCCGATACCCCACGAGCCTCGACTTCGAAGTCGAGAAGGCCGCTCAATAGTGGGTCACGACCTCGGGAGAAAGGGGCGAAGTAGAGCAAGCATCGCGAGGATCGAGCGGGCGTGAGGGTGGAGATGGTCGCGCGGTAGGGGGGGGAGCTCAGAGCAGCGGAGATAGTGCGCAAGAAGGAGATGGCCACGCGGTGAGAGCAAAGAGAGAACGCGCAACGAATGACAAAGATGATGGGTACACGCGCGGGGGAGCAGAGACAGCGCGCTCGGAATCGAAGAAAAGGGGAAGAAGAAGAAGAAGAAGAAGAAGAAGAAGAAGAAGAAGAAGAAGAAAAAGAAAAAGAAGAAGAAGGAGAAAAGGAAGGAGGGGAGAAATGAAGGAAAAGGGGATGACTTACCTTGTTATCCGCGAGGAACTTGGAAGGCTCACATATGCCGATCAAGCTCCCCGTGCTGGTCACAGTATGTTGCATATCGTTTAGGATTAGGGAGTGTCGAGTCGATGACGACGACGACGACCGACGACGACATCAACAACGACGACAACCGACGACGACATCAACAACGACGACGACTGACGACGACAACAACGACGACGGTAACGACGGCGGCGACGAGGATGAGAAAGAACACATTAGTCTTCAACCGCGCGGCTTACCTCATGCTACTTCCCTCGAATAGAATGAGCAAAGAAAATAAATAAATAAATAAATATCGAATAAATCTATCCCTACAATATGAAAATATACACTACCACACTACGCACGTGTGTGATGGTATGTGTGTGTGTGTGTGTGTGTGTGTGTGTGCTGTCTCTTATACACATCTAGATGTGTATAAGAGACAGGCACAACGGCGGCAGATAAGGTGGTTTGGAGAATGGAACGGACGAAAGGGAAACGGGGATGGTTACAAGGGCAGAGGGCGGCGGGAGGAAAACTTCCGGTACATGGTAGGGCGGGTGGCTCAGATGGTGGCGACGAAAGTTTGGGGGGGACGGGGGGGCGGAAGGGAGGGAACAGCACAGGATAATCCATGGATACGGATTGCACAGAGAGAGGGAGAGAAAGAGAGAAAGAGAGAGAGAGAGAGAGACGGGATCCAGGAAGAAAGGATGGCTTGTTTCCACTTACGTCTTCGTTTGTTTTTGTCTGCTGACAACTTACTCTCGCCTTCCACTCTTCTCTTTTCCTCCTCGTTCCTCCTCTTGCATTTGTTTGTCACATATTCTCCTTCTCAGGGTCCAAAGTTCCACACGTTTTAGAGTGGTTGAGCGGGAAGAGAGCGCGCACACACCCGTCTACTTTCCAACAACTTGCGCCGTGGAAGGCGCGCAGACACCGGTCTACTTTCCTAAAGCACAACTTGGACCGTGGAACGTATAGGGGCAGCAGCAGGACCGGAAATGAAAGTTCTATCAGGGATAATGCTGGCTTATAAAGACCAACGACGACAGCGATAACATGCATGCACGACAGACCGATGCTTCGCCGGTGAGAGATGACAGGGGCAAGAGGAAGCAGTTGACAGAGTCCTCTGAGTGCAGCAGTCAACCCTCCCCCCCCCAAAAAAACCCCTCAAACACACCCCCCCCCCCCGAGGGTGTGGCATGAACCAACCGTGCCTCAAAAGCAGGCCTCCCAGACACCATGCCAGTTCCCGGCAACCAATGACGATATATCGATATTTGGTCTCGTCCCGTCGTTTGGCCTGTGAGTTGGGGCGGTGCTTGCATGTGGGACGTGTCATCTGGGATTTGTTTTGTTGCCCCCTGTTCTGTATTATTTGGCTGTTCCCTTCCTCTTTTCTTTGCCTCTTTGCCTTCTGGCTGTGTGCAAGTGGGTCGATATGACACACGGGGGTGGGGGCAGCCGCCGCTCAACCTACATCCACGTGGGCGGCCTTGTACGCAAGAGGTTCTGAACAGTGGGAGTTGTAAGGAAGAAGAGATTAAAAAACGAATTCATTCTTTTCCTTTTTTTCGCTTTTGCGCTCTCATATATATGTGATGATATATATATATATATATCGTCACAAACAGAACTGCCCGGTAAACCGTAGGCAGCGAGAGAGAAGAGGACAACAAACGAGGGGCATATCGTCACAAACAGATATATATAGTGATAAGCGAACCAATGACGATATATATACATTGATTAATAGTGATGAGCGAACCAATGACGACGATAATAAGCCATCACACAAATGAAACAATATACATGAAATTCAGTATGACAATATGGTATGTAATGATTAACTAATAATTTTAATATTTTGATTATGAGAGAAGTAAATATTATCATGAGGTGATTGATCACTACCACTCAACTAATAATCGTGAGTATAATCGTATGATAACGAAAACGACAACCATATAACAGTACCACGCCAATTATTTGTTGTTTACTTTATGATAATAAATTCATGATAATCATAATCCCAACCCAACATCCCTACTGCCGGCGCTAATTCCAGAGCTAACACCGACGTTACGACCGGAGCTATTACACTGTATTTCGCATATAGAATGAAACGGATTCGACTGACATTATTTTCGGCTAATCAAAATCCTTTCACGAATAAATAGACCATCAATATCGGCTTCATAAATACGGAGTGGGGTCCTCTTATATTTCCCCCTCATCCTGATCCATCCATCCATCCATCTATCCTCCCTCTCCTCCGCTCGACTTTAGCACCACTCCCCAACCTTCCCGCTTTTCTCGCAAAGAGCAAGCACAGAGGGGAATCTGTGTCGGCAAGAATGGAAACTCATAGGACCAAGGCTGGTCCCGCTGGCGAGATGGAGGGGAAACGTGAGGAGAAGCCATGGCAACAAAAGGCTCACAAGGGAGTAGGCAGATAAGAGAAAAATCTTGTAGTCGCTACTCGCTAGTCGCTAGTAAAGGAGGCAGAAGCAGTTGTGTGATTGCATGACGAGAGCGAAACACTGACCTTTCTTTTCTTAGCTTTATCAGACTGAAGCTTGCCCCCGGTGCCAACTTATCATTGAACCACGCTCGCCGCCTGTGCTCGCTCTCTCTCTCTCTCTCTCTCTCTAGTGCCCACACACCAACCTCGAAAGCTTTCGCGGGCCCCTTGCATTCACTCTCTTAGGTGTACAGCCACACCAACACTGCGATCCACCGAGGGCTTAGAAGACAGCGGTCGACCTCAATGCCACACATACACCTGGCTCACATTCGCGTGCCCGATCTCGCCTACGCTACTATGCCGATTACGAAGCGTGTGCGTATGTGCAATCCAAACACAACACACACAGAAGGTTCTCGGAATGCCCGAGAGACAAAGACAAAACGCACGCGATAGCACGGGCGGAGCACGCTCAGGTCAGAGAACACAGAGTGATACAGTTGCCTGCTTTCGCAATCAGGTCGAAAAGGTTTGCACTCGTGGCATTGAAAGGTTCGACACCTTCGGCTTCGTAGAGGCCTGAGGCGTGATTTATTTTGGGGGTTCGTGGTTTGTGTGGTTTTGCAGGTCTGTGACATCTCCTTTTTGAGGCTAGGATTTCAGGAAAGCTGCCTAGAACTGGCGTTCTCTGTTCCTAGATCTTTCTTGGCCTCTATGGTTTCAGCAGTGCTCCTTGGGGACTTGGGGGAGCTCATGCTCGTAAGCTAAACTGGCTGAGGTTGCCAGGATAAGGGCCTGGTTAGACACTCCTCAGGGCGTCCTGGGGAAATTTTTGGAATTTTGGCGGCCGCGTTCCACCTATCCTCGGGAAATAGCTCCGGGGAAGAATCCTCGGGGACTTCCCGCGACCAATTTTCCATGATTATACGCGGGCGCGGGAGGTGTGTCCGTGGTGCGGTTTGGGATGTCCGCTCAAGAGGCATGCTGGTCCACAGGCGACGGGTGTGAATACATCGTGGGCCGATAATAAAAAAAAAAAGGTGGGAATGTCCTCGTCCAGAATTTGAAATTTGAGTTCCGATGAGGGACGACGGCTAGGCGGCACACAGGCATTCACAGCACGGCGGCTAGGCAGTGGATATGTTGTTTTCCTCGTCATCCCTTTCACACTGTCTCCTTCCCGTCCGGTTGAGTGACGACAACGACATGCGGTGTGCGGTGGAAGGTGTGTCCGGCGAAGAGGTCCGTCGCCAGGTCGGCTCCTTGAGTGACAGCGCGAGGCAGCTTGGAGCGCGAGCTTCGGTGGGCAAAGACCTCCGTTGTGCCATCATCCGTTCGGTCGCCCTGAGGACGCGTAAAGTGCAGCTGACGTGGCGCTTGGACGTGGACGCTGAGAACGCACGTACACGGGGAAGGAGGCAGGCTTGCGGGTGACCACGTCTTTCCGAAGTCCGTGGGCAATGAAGAGTGGGGGGGGAGATGGGTGCGCGTTGTTGACGTCCATTGAGAAAACGGGGATGGTGGCGGTGGCGCTGGCCGTCGTTGGCCGTTGTCAGGTAGACAAAGCATCCAACCGCATGAAGGCAAAGCTACCGAGGCGCAGGCAAAGGATGCTGCTACAAAGAGTGGTCGATGCCCCAGACTGTGTGGCAACTTCGGACGCTGTTGCTCAACTGTGCGCCGCACTGGGCTCCGGTGTGCTCCGTCGAGCAATGCCAAGATGTTCGATGAAACGGAGAACGGGCGGGACGTGCGAAGATCTGCGGGTGTGCAATGACACGATGGTCGCCTGCGTGCTTCCACGGGAACACTTCGGTGACGTGATGACCCCCCCACCCCTACAGGTGGTGTACTGTTTGTTAGCCGTTTGTCCATCCTGGTCCCCTTCTTCGCCGACTGCCTCATCTGGTTCCTCTTAGGAAGTCGCCCCAGGAAACAGAAGTGGAACACGACAACCACCAGAAAAGCAGCGCGATGATGAGCAGCAACAGTGGCAGTCTGCGGTGCATGTCAGCCATGAACGACACAAGAGAGAGGATAGTGTGGGCACAAATTTTGTGGAATGTGCACACAGTGACGACGCACGATAGCCCAAAACACTTCAAGAGTGCACACGACATAGTGCCCGCCACCACGACCACAATTTCAAAAATGAACGATCGTTGGAGACCCCACCGGAACACCACGGACCCCAAACGAGGCGGCTGGAAATGACGACGCGCCCCGTCGCCTCGAACGCCAATGGTAAACGGACTAGGCCATTGGAGGACGTCCATGACGTTGAAGTCCGACAATATCCGTCGTTCGGCCCCTGGACCACGACTGGACCACCTTCTGCCTCCAGTTTTCCTTCTACGCTTGACACCAACACCCCGTGAATCGCGGATCCTAGGGCTCCAAAGGACCTCACGAGGACAATTTGCCTGGGAATCCTTGAAGCTCGAGGATTTGTCCTCGGAGTGTTTTCACATTTTCTTTACGAAAATTGGCTCCAAGGACAAGTGGAACGATGAAAAAATCCTTGAAATCACGTCTCCGAGGACGCCCCAACTCCTGGTCGAATTGTGAGGTCCCAGACCTCATTTTTTGTCCTGGTTACTGTGAAGTCACTTTTCAAAAAAAAAAAAAAAAAAAGGTTCGACAACTCGCCACGTGGGTAGTGAGAGTTCGTTCGCTGTTCCAACTGGCTCGCCATCCCCAGGTCACCTCCCGACCCATTGGTCTCTGCACATCCAGTCCAATTGCTCCAGGATTGATCCTCCTCACTCATTTACCGATCATCAACGACACCACTCACGTCCCATTGAGTCAATGGGCCTCGTTCCTGTCTCTTATACACATCTAGATGTGTATAAGAGACAGGGTAGTGAGAGTTCGTTCGCTGTTCCAACTGGCTCGCCATCCCCAGGTCACCTCCCGACCCATTGGTCTCTGCACATCCAGTCCAATTGCTCCAGGATTGATCCTCCTCACTCATTTACCGATCATCAACGACACCACTCACGTCCCATTGAGTCAATGGGCCTCGTTCCACACCACTTCAATTGAAACTTGAGTGTGCCCTCTAGTTTCAATCGTGATAAAAAAATACCAAAGTGGAGGATGAAGCGAGATGTCAGCGTCATAGCGCTCTGCTCATGTGACACGCGCGCGATAACGATTAGGTTTGTTTTTTTCATTTACGTGGGGCTCAACTCCATAGCCCAGTGGGCACAACACTAGGCGAGACGTATTTTTTTCAGCTGTCAACTTGAGAAGTGTCGAGCACAAGAGGACACAAGTTTGTCCATAGTCTTTGGCAAAGGAGAGGCGGAGCTTTAGCTCGGGCTTATTGAAGATTTCAAAGCATCCACAACGCAGTGTACCTGTGTATGAACAAGAAGAACAATCTTGAACAGTTAAGAAATGAAGAAGGTTGAGATCCACTGACAGCGTCCTTCCGATGAAGCATGCCTGAGTTGCACTTTTGTGTAGTAGGGTAGGGGCAAAATGGGTAGATAGGCTTTATTGACTGGGGATTCTATACTCTTGGTAGAAAAACCCGTATTGCATTCTCCGTGCAGGAACTGTGAGTAGAGGAGAAGAGGTGAACAGTCCTTTGGAAGGAGTACGGTTTTTTTTTATAGGAGAAGTGTGAGATACTGGTGAGGTAGTAAGGGTGGATTAAGTGTGAGGGCCGAAGAAGTGCCCACCCCATAAAAGTGGTAATGACGATGATGGTTCTACATTGTAACTATGGTTTCTGAGCTAAACAACGCTATCTGGAGAGCACCGATGAACATTCTCCAAGGGAGGTCCAAGGCAGTCCAAACGCGAGAGGTAAAAGTTTCATCTTCCAACCGTGTTTTGTGTCTCGTCACAATGCTTTTGTTTCAACGATTTGCTTGAGCCTCTTTATCCGACACTACATACTCTTCACTAACTACTTACTGACCTAAGCAGAGAGAAAACCTGACCAGGAAAAAAGGGCGTAGAGCTTCTTCGTATCCGAGTTAGGTTTTTATATAATACAAACGATCCTAAAGGAGAGCTTAGGCTCTCAGCTTCATGAGTTTGCCAATGCCTAGCTGGGTACGGAGAAGGGCGCTTTCAACAATAGAAAAATTGTGACAAATTTTCATCATGGTTTCAACTTCGACACAAGTTGGGACCAACATATGAAGAGGGTGAAATGGTTGGCTCAATCGTTTTGACGGGCCATTTGCATGTTTTCAACCGTTTGTCAACATGCGGGCTATATGTTTTCAACTGTTGATCAACATATGTTCAACATGATTCCAACACGTCCATGTTGGAGA
>BFEA01000158.1:1272069-1285296 GCA_003427395.1 Chara braunii | reverse complement strand
GTCAGTGCAGGTATGGTCTCTACCTCCTTCCCTACCTACACCTCTACCTCTAGTGTAGCGCTGTCGCGCTGCTCCAGCAGCGTGTCGCCCAAGAAGTGAGCTACTCGAACTGTGTGTCTGCCATGGCGTGGCCCAGCTACAAGCAGCACTGGGCCTCGCGGGTGTGCCTCGGTGTGCCTCCGGTCCTGGGCCAAAACGTGGTCTGCCTGGGTCCCTACCGGACGTCCAGGCCCTCCCTGCTGATGCAGCAGGGAGTGTCCATAACTGGACAACAACGGACCTGGCCCGAAAGGGCCTGCCTGTGTCCATACCAGGCCTAAAAACGTCGCCTTGTCCGAACAGACCCAAGGTCTGTTCGGACGTACTGAACTGCAAGTCCGAAACAACGCCTGAACAGACATAAGTAGGACAGCAAATAAATAAATAAACAAATAATGAAAGCTGTCTCAAATCGAAACCTGCAGCCCTAAGGCCGGCCATGGGCCTCCACGGCGCATGTCCGAAGGCGTGCGGCCTGGGCCCCCCCAGCAACTGTCGGGCCCCCAAAATGGGGCCCGTGTGCAGGCTCAGCATGTAACACCCTCCCTACATCCGTTCTCTCTGCCCATGGCATTTCATCCTCCTCTTCATCCATTCGCTTCTGCATTCGCCTTTTCTGTACGCCATCCCTCTCTGCCCCCTTCCCATTTCTCACACTTCCATCTCGCTCCGTTGTTCTCTCTGCTCCACCATTCCTTTGCTCCATCTCCAGTCCTCTCTCCTCTATCATCAATGGAGAGCAAGGGAAGGAGTCACAAAATCTCTGGGTGCATCACAGACTCTGAACAAGAGAGTGAACTCTGGAGATTGCTCATTGTTTGGGAAGGCCTGTTTGTGACTGACGCGACTGCCTTTGGCAGATCTTACAGTCAGGTCAGCGTTATGTAAGCCTGAAACGAAAAAGATACCCCGTAAGAAGCCAATGACACAGTACTCCTCGCACCGAGCCGATGTGGTTGAGTGGCACACCCATGAACTGTTGACAAGCACACCTAAGCCCCAATCCTGGTGGAATCAGATAGAATGAATAACATTAACTCTGAATTGCCTGGGTCAGTCAGTGCAATGAGGATACCTCAAAGCCATCGCCCTTTTTCTTTAAGAAAGGCAAGGTACTCTTCTCTGTACATATGATCCATAAGATTCAGAATCAGATGGACAGATTCTCAAGGGGAAGCAAAACCTGTGAAGGGTTCAAACTTGTCAGAGAGTCTACTATGTTATGATCCTGGCCAATTTCGAAGTACACATTCATGAGAAAGTACAATGCCGTCCAATTGCAAAAATAAATGAATGAACTTGAGAGGAGAGAGAGGGAAAGAAGAAGAAGAAGAAGAAGAAGAAGAAGAAGAAGAAGAAGAAGAAGAAGATGAAGATTAAAGAAAGAAGAAAGAAGAAGAAGAAGATGAACACCAGCACAGACCAATGAGAATTCCTTTCTTCTTCACCAACCTCTCTCCTCCTCCTTATCTCCTCCCCTCTTATTCAAACAAGAAACAATAATAATAATGTTGAATGGCTGAACCAGAATAAATGTCCGAATCCCTCTTCTACTGCAGGTATCACATGAGGTCCATCATAGCCACGGCCACCCTTCTTCCTCCTTACTCCAAGGCCGAGGCTATGGCGGGCTACCAGGGCCTTGCCCTGCCGTGCAAACGACAACACAAAGCAGCTATGGCTGCTCTAGATCAGGCTGCCATGCATGACTCTGCCTCAAAGCTTCTTGGTGTAGCTCTACCCCAACTGGGGCCTTCCAGATGCAGCGCCCGCCAAGGTCATGAAGATGACATCCACCATAGCCAGGTAAGTACCTCTGGTGCTCCTTCCTAGTCCTGGTCTTCTTCCTCCTCCTGTCCTTGCTCCTCCCCAGCAGTGCTAGCGCTGCTCCGGCCAGCACTCCAACCAGTGTGTTGCCAAACTTGCACACCGACAATGAGCAGGAGCACTTCGCTCCTCCTGGAGATATACCGGCCTGCTTGCCTCTTGGCGAGTGACTTCCTAGGCCGCGCGGCCTCCAAGCAACCGGTACCTCCTCCCATTCGCAGGGAAACATCATTGCAGACTCCGATATTGCCCGTACAGGCCCTACACTCAGACTGGTTGGTTGGACAGGTCCTGCCTCGACCTAGCCTACAACTACTGGGCCTCTAAAAATGCCAACTTTGTCTTCTTCTGCTAGGCCTCGAGTACCCGGCACATCTACCTCTACTTGGTGTGGTACCGGCCTACCTGCTACTCGAGTGTTTTTCTGCTGCTTCAAGTGTAGCGGGCCTCCTTCCCCACTACTTGAGTGTTTTCCCCGCTGCAACCCTCAATGCCACGACCACAGGTAAGTACCGGCCCTTTGGGCCTTCCACACGGACAAGTACCCTGGCGGGTCACACACACACTCAAACCAACAAGCACTCAGACAGGCATGCAGACCAGCAAGCACGCACACACTCAGACTTAGAAAACGCACCAACAAGCGGGAAACTCAGCAAGGCATGCATTCCATTGGCAAAACTCAGAAATCGGTTCTGTGTCTCAGTCCGTGTTTGGCAGTTCCTAACCATTAAGTAAACCTACTACACTCCTGCAGTCTCTCGGATAAATGCAGATGGAATTCCATAGCCTCTTGAGTCTTGACAACCCCCACAACAGATGCACACTAGCGTGACAGTCACAGACCTGATGTGCAGTTCAGAGGCCACTAGCTCAGAAATCCAGTTGAGTTGGGAGTCTCACTGGTTGTCAAACCATTGGCCATCACTAAAAGTAGCCCTCTCATACTTCTCGGCCAAGGAATCAAATCAAATCTCACGCCGTGTGAACAACTACCTGATGCAGGCTGCGTGACACACCGTAAGCAACAGCAACCGTCACTTGAGTGTACGTCACGCGAACGCCTCACGGATTGATTGATTAGCATCCAAGAAGGCATACATGAATGAATGGGAAAAGAAAAAGCTATCGAATGGATGGACATTTAATAGCCCTTTCTTGTCTAAACCTTTGTCCATTACTACACACAGTCCTTTCACACTTCTCTTCCAAGGAATCAAAATTATCAAATCAAATCTCAGGCTTGTGTGAACAATTGCCTGATGCGGGCTGCTCGGTACACTCTAAGCAACACCAACCGTGATCAGAACGTAGGTCACGTGAACACGCCATAGATTGATTGAATATCATCCAAGTCCAAGAAGACAGACGCATGAATGAATGGGAAAAGAACAGGCTACTGAACGAATGAACAATTTAGTATCACAAGTGGACACATTGACAAATGAACGAATACATGCAAGCGGACGCCGTGCGGAATTTGGCGCATGAGCGGACCCGCACGGTGCGGTGCACGGCATGTGCAGCGCACAGGGGAAATATTCACTCAAACAAAGGGCGGTCGCATGGCTGGGTTAATGGTCACCTGGGTCCCCTTTAAAGATTTGTTGTGGGATGGCCGGAAAAAAAAGTAGTGGGAGGGTAATGCCGCTACCTGAAGGTCAAGACTGATGTCCCAGACACCTTCTTGAGGCTATTTCTCATGCCCAATTGGACGGAAAGAACAAATCTGTACGACTGTACTTGGAAAAGATCAGTTCCTTAGGTGTTGCACTCTTCTGCATCTACAAAAAACAGCAACAAAACACAAAAAACAGGGAAACTGCCGCTTGTACGGCGCACGAGCAGGTGCCGCGCCGCACGGCGCGGTACGGTGCATGGTGTGGTTGCAAGTGTGGAACGAACGGATGAACGGATGGCCAATGCTAGAGCCTAGAAGGGTTGAAAAACCACCCTGCAATCACTGTGATGCCTTGAAGAGACACACACCTGCTGAGGTTAAGGGCTCGAATCCCTTGTTCTCCTGTCGACTGTGGAATGGAACTGCTCATTCCTTTCCGGAGGGGAAATCTTATATTTGGCAAGGCGCTTGGAAGAGTGGTTGGGTGTGCTTGTTGTACCCTTAATGAAAATTGATCATGGGCCTTCATGGCTGAATAAATTGATGGATGAACGGGTGGATGGCAATAGGTGCAATACAGAATGCAGGCTGATTGATTTCACATAAGGTACCCATGGGTATCCTGGTAGTCGATGACATCGTCCATCAGGCTGTAGTCCCTCGAATAAATGTCATCATTCCAGTACACGTTTTGGAGCTGCATGGAGGTGAGAAAGTCATCGGGGCAGTTTAGGTCTTTCCACGGGGATAAGAAATTTTCAGTGGCACTCACAGGACTGAAATCGCTAGTGGTGGCTTCGTCTTCATCACTAGACCTGATCAAGCTGGGGTGATGGTGTGCGGCTCCGTCAGAAGAGACGAGAGCCCTCTTGAATGCATGCCTCCTTCCAGCATAGCTTGACGAAGAAGGGGACAGTTGCCTCTCTTCTTCTTCCTCGTCGTCATCCTCCTCTTCTTCCATGCTCTCTTCATCGACCAGCTCCAACCAGGCGTGGTTGTACGATTCAAACTTCATCCTCTTTATCTTGGGGGCGGCATGAGGGTCTGCTGCCATGATCATGTCCAAAACTTTGTCCGCCATCTTGGTCACCGCCTTGTTTCTCTCCCGGAGCAATTCCACCAGATAGCAAACCACCTGCACATTCCTCATGAGGGCCGACCTCGTAGCTTCGTACAGCATGAACCGGCTAAACGTGTAGCAAACCTGGAGAACCATGTCATCATCCTCCCTCCTCTCCAACAGCAGGCCACAGATCTTTTGCACAAGCCCTGATGACACCAAACCAGGTGCAGAGGCCTCAGTGCACGTAGTTCCCGTGAAGATCACGACCTCTAACAGTATGTCGTCTTCAATAACACCGGGGTGTATGTGGTTACTGAGGAAGCGTAAGAGATCAAATTCTTGTACTAAGCCTTCCAGTGCAGAAGCCGCATTCGTCAGATTGCCTAACGTGCCCATGACCTCGACCATAAGGTCACTGCTCGTCTCCGGAGCTCTTAGGAGTCGTACAAGGTCCCTTAGGTAAGGTACGAACCTCGGCTTGATGTCCTCATGCTGGCTGAAGTTGCGTACCAGCTTGAAGATCAGAGGATCCCTCATGTGAATTCCTCTGGAGATGATGACTTCGAACCCATCACCTTCACACATGGCCTCTGCATTCTTCTCATTCGCTGTCAGATTGACTGCTAGGGCTATGAGCTCGGGCGTGGAGAGAGTATCCGGATTCTCTACCAGTAAGTCAAAGACAATTGAGACAGCCTCCGTGGGGGTGAAGACTGACTTGTGCTTATCTTCTATCGACAAGTGGTACAGAAGGCCCAGCACTAGGTTCTGAAGGCGAGGTGCCCGCAACAGACCTACGAGTTTGGGTATCAGCCCATTCCGCACCACGTCATCCCGCAGCTTTGCATCAAAGGACAGGTTGAGAAGCAGTCTGAGGACGCATATCAACAGCGTCTCAGTCTGGCAAGGCACAAAGACAGCCAGTTTATCCACCACAGCCTCTTGGGCCATGACATCCTTGTTCTCCTGATAGATGCTCAGCTTCTTCAGGAAGGTTGTGACCAGAATGAGGAGCTCAATGCTCCTCCGAGTCAGCATCTTGGACAGGTAGACCACAATGTTACGTTTCTTCATCTTCTTCTCAATGTTCACATCCTCTGCGAGATTAAGCAGCAGATAGAAGGATATGTACAGCAACTTTTCCTGCTTGCGGTTCAGCTGCATCGTCCTGATCTCCTTCTCAGACGGCACGGTCCCGGGGGTCGGCAACACAGCCAAGGCTGCAGGACCTTCTGCCTGCAGGCGAGCTTCTGTCCGTTGGATTTCCAGATCTATGATATTCATTGTCATGTTCCCCACCTGATGCTCCAAGATGACATGATGAAACTGCGAGAAGTTGGAAAAGGCAAAGAAGAGGGAAATGATGTTGCGGCATAAGTCCAGACTCTTGCGTCCATCCTCCCTCAGAACTCGAGCCAGCGCACCTATGAGCGTGGTGTGCGCCAAGAGCCCCTCCATGTTCTCCGTTCTCCTAGCTAACTGACAAACCATGGACGAAGCCTTGATCTTCTCATCCATCCCTTCATACAGCCATTCCAAGTACAAGTCCAGGTCTTCCATTCGTGCACGCTCGGTTTCTGACCGAATCAGACGACGTTGAGCATCTGTGTACTTCTCCTCTGCGATCCGTCGTTTCTGCAGCTCCTGCATGTCCTTATCTCCTCCATCAAATCGACTTCCCGACCCTAGCTCCCGCCTTTGCAGAAGTTGATGCAGAAGCTGCTCAACCTGTGGAGTCTTCGACTGCGTCAACACCTTGCACTTACTGACAATCTCGCTTGCCAAAGCAGTTATGTCAGATGTTGCTGTCAGACCTTTCACCTTGATCCTCTTCTCACTTGGCTTCTTCTCCACAACAACGGTGTTCCCATCTGGTCTCAGAACGGATGCTTCCACCTCATAGTGCACAATGATAGCAGAGTCGTCGGGGACCAGCTCGATCAATCCAGGCCGGATCCGTCTCTTCAGATACCTCTTCTCGCCAGGCTCCTCCTCTTCATCCATTGCGACAGAATACGGTCTAATGTACAGAGAATAACACATTCGTTACTTTAAGCACAAATGAACTCAACGGAGAGGATCGGCTACCATTCTAAGTCATGAAGATGAGCCTGTGCTACTGCCGCTGCTTCTGCTTCTGCTTCTGCTTCTGCTTCTGCTTCTGATGATGATAGATGGGAACTATGATGACCTTGAATGAACCACGCCAGATGACTCACTCTTGCTTTTGTGACTTGTTGCGGAAAGGAGAAGCTTATCATCTCCACAAAAGAAAGCAATACATCATCTTGCACCGACGAAGCACAGTGCAAAAGGGAGAATCAAATCTCCATTGCCATCATTGTTGTCGTCATCATCATCATCACCATTTTCGTCATGACTTTCTTATGCAAATCAACTTGGTTCCCATCGGAAGACAGTCATTGTCATCATCWYYMTCWYTACTTSWCCMCCAMCCCYKCTCTCTCTCTCTCTCTCTCTCTCTCTCTCTCTCTCTCTCTCTCTCTCTCTCTCTCTCTCTCTCTCTCTCTCCGCSCCMCCCCCCCSYCCTCCTCCCTCTCTCTCCCTGCATGTGCGCACAAATGTGTTTGTGCGTGCATGTGCACATAGAAGAAAAAGAAGTAACCCTCATGTCAGGCCCTACATGATACGAGGATACGATGAGCAGCTAGACGTGGTAAAGTGCGACATCACAGACAAAAGTGGCAGCATGGGGAGACATTTGCAGTGCTGCACAACTGTGAGAAATGTACGAGTGAACGTACACCTGTTACTATCTCCGCCATGCACAATCTGTCTTCCTATCACACACCCATAACTATATTGAGATGGGCATAAAAGCCAGCAAATCACAGGGTTGTACGACAGAGGACGGAGCGTTCACTGTTACGGTGTTACCTTCATTTCCGAAGATGTCGCCTTTTGAATTGGTCAAACACCAGCATTGTATTGAATTCACCTAACAAGATGTATGTTTGCTCGTGTCCGCCTGTTCCCTCAGATCCTTTAACACCTTCCACTCCACCACATTCAGTCGGACATATTGCACTTCGGAAAAAGGCCAGCTGAATCAATCGGTACGTCAATCTGCTTGTGCATCAAGCACATGGCACACACTGGCGGCCGATCAGTTTCTATTTCTGAAAGGCGGTAGGTCCGAGTTGCTAGCATCCAAGACCTACATAATTCCCTCTCTGTTCCCAGTTCTGGAGCCATATCAATCATTATAGGAGGCAGAAGATGCGAAGCATAACGTTTTGAAGTCATGAATCCTGCCTTTCCCCCGCATGGTCATTACAGCTGTGCTTGGCCAGAAAGTTCATCGGGGGAGGGACGGGAGTTACACACAATGCTAAAATGGCCCAAGACCATCAGCTCAGTCAACTTGTTAGATTGTTCACACACTACCGCCAGAAGGAATTTCCCTAGATGAGTCTTCCTGGCTCTCATGCGGTCGAAAAGGTTGTAGTGTGAGTGAGCCCTTGCCCCCCTGACATCGGCTACAACCTTCATTGCAATCTTGTCACATGGATGAATGACATCAAGTGAACCTTAACATGCCCACAAGGCAGACTCCGTGCATTCATGTTTGTGTTATCTTCATCGTGAGGATGACCACTATCATCTTCCCCCCCCCGAATAGAACCTACAGCTGTCATTGCGGCATCTGGACTGAAAGCTGGCCCCAATACGGGCATGATCACCATACGCTCTATTCGGGCAAAGACGGTAGACACCCCCACAGTGGATCTGCTCAGAGATCTCATCACGGGAGCCACTCACACGTGGGGTACCATGTGGCATGGCTTGCAAGGAACATCCGCCCATGACATGGCTGGCAAGGCAGATCCGTGCAAACACCGAACGAGTTCAGGGTTCCCAACCTGCATTGCCCTTCATCCCTCTGTGAAGACTTTAACCCGCAGCACATATGATCCAGTGAATGATGCATGGTTGTACTGTACCAATGCCGCCAATGAGCTACGTCCTGACAAGGCTACCATCTTGCCACATGCACAATGCCAAGGCATTGTATTTTGGTCTCCATTGTTCCGTATGGTTGGCCTTGTACCTGTTTGGCGTCCTGCACGGCAGGAGAAATGAAAAGAAGACAAGTGAAAAGAGTGCTGTTGTCAGCTTTCCCAAGATCTGGAACTAGAGTTCATCAGTCCATCGACTGGCTCAGAGTTGAGCCTGTGCAATGAATGCTTATGGGGCCAGCCTGAGCAAGGGGAAAAAAAAACTCTCTCTCCCCTGTCTGCACTCCTTCCCTGAACGCACTGTCTGGAAGCACTCAGCTCTCAGGCAGCCTGGCCGCAGCCTGACAGCCAGAATGTACCACGTGCTGGTCCAGGAACCAACAAATACAGGAGGCCGGGGTTTGGGACACATCCTCACTAGGTAGCCCAGAGAGGCCAAAGTTGGGAAGTAACCTGACAAGGCTGGGGGCTACCAGTTCTTGAAGGGCCAGGCCTTGACCCTGATTTGGCCTGGCGTGGCCTGGCCTGGCCTGCGCCATGCCACAGCCAGCCACATTAGGGCCTACTGGCCCTCAGTCTCCGAGGCGGCCTTTGTGTTCTGTACCATTTGATCTGCACCATTTTACAGAAACTACGTAAACGTGTAAAGCCTTAGAACCACAAGTGACTGCCCCCCACGGATACGCGCACAGTACACACCTGCTCCTCCACCCCATTTTCGTCCGCGATATTATGCCGTCTGGTCAGCATTACCATAGGGGTCGGGTTGTACCACGCAGACCAGGTCATGATATGTGGAGTGGGTGGCATCATGTGGGATGGGTTGTATTGTATGCCACGGGAGGTAGCATGTGGGTCGGGTTGATATATATGGGGTGGGTTATACTATGTGGAGTGGGCGGTACCATGTGGGTGGCACGCTATTCTGTGGACCGGGCGATACTGAGGGGGTCAGGTGGCAGTAAGCGGGGTAGGTTATACTATGTGCACGAGGCCGTATCATGCGGGGTCCGTGATATCATGTGGGTTGTGCTGCGCTACGTGGGCCGAGCCATAGTATGTGGAGTGGATGGTACTGTGCGGGCCAGCCAGCACACAATATGGTCTGCAGGGGATGGCATGTGGGCCGGGTGATCCAATCAATCCCCCAAAGAATCCTGCTGCCATCCCCCCAAAAAAGAAAGCCCAGCCCATGTAGCCGAACTGTACACCCATCAACTGTCAATGAGGGTTCGGTGATACTATGTGGGTTGGGCAGTACTACACGGGATGGTCCATAGCATGTGGACAGGATGGTATCTCGCAGGCTGGACGGTACAGCATGGGGTACATGGCGGACGGCATGTCGGGTGGGTGGTGCAAAGGACCCCCAAAAAACGACTGCCCCGCCTCCATCCGTGTCACAAAAAAAAAGAAGAAAAAAGGCCACACCCGTTGATACCTGGATGAATCTAACTGCAATCACGTCTCAAATTGAGTCAGGCTATCACTTTCCTAAATGTACTTGACTGCAATTACAACCAAACCTGGAGCACTTTCCTAAATGGCCAAGTGGGATGAATCCGACCGCAATAACGTCCAGAGCTTAGTGCAACTGTCCTTATGAGAGTATGCCCTCAAATGGGCCTGCTATGTACTTGTATTCAAACATGCAAGAGTTGTGTAGGCCCTGCACAGAATGAACAGCCGAACACAGACGAGTTGGACTGCGACTGCATCCAGAGCGTGCTTACTGTCAGGACTTGGTAGAACTGTGCTTGTGACTACTATGTACTTGTATTCCAATGGTCACATAGCCCCGCTCAGGAAACGACAAAACACGACAGTGGGGCTTGAAAACAAAGGCGGACCTACACACGCTGCGCAGAAAACAGAGACGCCACAACTGGAATGTCCCGCGGACTCCCGTACGCGACACACTTCGCACTGCCTCGCAGGAAAGGGGGCTTGGGGAAAACAGAAGTGAACCTGGCACTGCCTCACAGGAAAGGGGGCTTGGGGAAAACAGAAGTGAACCGATACGCACAGCGAAAACTGAAACGTCATGGGGCCACCTCATAAAATGATAAAAGCAACCTAAAAGGTCGCCATGCGGTCCTTGCATTGCCAGAGGTCTGCCTTTCAGGACGTCCTGCATGCCATCGGTTTTCTCTGGGCCCAGGGGGGAGCGTAGCATGAGGACTGGGTTATCCCTTAGAAGTAATTAGGGATTAGAGAAGAGATAAAGATAGTGAGTGCAATGAGACATCGAAAACTCTCCTGGATGAAAGACTCCTTTCATTACCGCCCAACCCGGTCAGGTGACTGGCTTTCCCTCTCGAGTTAGAAAATTCAAAATTACCCTTTCATATGTCTTTCTGAGAAATTGTCGAAATCAATCACCCCAACTTTCCCGTGATAAAAATCATTTTTAGCCCACATATCCTATCCCTTAAGCAGCATTGGCCGTGGGGGGGAGGTCCATGACGCGCTGCGCGCCGGATTCGGGTTGAAGTTTTGGTGGGGTTGAGGGCAGGGGAGAGTGCAGAGGGGTGCGCATACCGAAATGTTCACAGCGCGCCATTAAACGAGAGAGCATGCCCCGGGGGCGGGGCACACGGCAGGCCTCGATGTGGAAGAACATCTCGGAGGAGAGCCCTCCGATATGCATGGGCGCCGTTTTTTTTTTTTTTTTTTCGTTTTCCCGCGTCGTTTTGTGTGCCAGGCATTCTTTTCTTTTTTTTTGTACATTTTTGCGCGTCGTTCTGTGTTCCCCGTCATTGTTTTTTTGTTCTTTTTCCCTGGGGGCTGTTGTTTTGTGGCCCCGTTTTCCCTTTTGCTTTTTTTTGCTTTTGCGTGTTTCTTTGTGGCCCACTTTCCCTTTTCTTATTCGTCGTTTTTGTGCACGTTTTTTTTTGTTTTGTTTTGTTTTGTTTTGTTTACCGTGAGTGGGTCCGGTTGTTTTTCCCACCGTAAAGGGCGGCCCGCCGACACGCACCCATGAACGCCCGCCCACACCCACCCACCCACCCACACGCACGCACGCTCGCCAGCCCACCCACCAACCCACCCACACCCACCCAGGCACCCACACCCATGTATTTTTTTATCGTCAATTTTTTTTTTTTTTTCTTTGGGTATCAGCTAGTTTTTTTTTTTTTTTTTTTTTATTTTTTTTTTTTTTTTTTTTTTTTTTTTAAGTCTGTCTGAGTTTATGCGAGCGGTCCTTGTGAGGTTACCTACAACATTTGTTATATTTCTGTGCCGCCCGCACCTCGGGCGCTTAGTTAGTGATTCATTAAGTGTGGAATTGCAGTTCTTTTATACTAATTATCTCCACACCAGCGTTGCATACCCGCCGACCGCCTTCCCCGACTGCTGACCATTTTGCAGCCTACCGGTAGCCTACCGGTCGACGGTCTGCCGACCAGTCAGTAAACAACCATCCACTGTTTTTTTTTCTCAATCTGACTATGGGGCTGTACTGCACTTGCTGTGTACAGCCCAAATCCGCTGAGAAAATTTTGGGGATGGGAGGGGGTATGGGGGGGGGATTTGGGGGGTATGGAGGGGTATAGGGGCTGTCTCTTATACACATCTAGATGTGTATAAGAGACAGCAACAAACGAGGGGCTGTGACAAACTGTTTTGTCGGAGTTTCACCGACTCATCAGGAGGCTGAATATATATATATATATATATATATATATATATATTTTTTTTAGTGGGGTGCCGACCAATCAAGGGGTGCCAACCAACGGCCTGTGCAACTCTTCCCCACACATCAATTCTCTCAGGTCCCATTCCGCACAGCTTTGCAGGTTCTACTGTCTCAACTGCTCGAGGCAATTAGTACACATTTTTGGCACAGCCCTTCACCCCTGTGCTTCGCTAACTCGTCGCGTGTTTGATCTCTCGAGGTGAAACATTGTTCGTTCATGGTGAATTAGAACACCACATGACTGCAAGGAAATCCAACTAAGGTGCAGCACATTCACCCCAATGGTTCAGTTCATTAACATCCTTGATCAGCTTCTTACTACCACATCCTGCCTGGTCACCAATACCCTTACTCGCACAACGCATGCATGGATACATGGAATGGAACAGGGGAGCACCCCTTCTGCGCTTCTTTTTTATTTTTTTGTTTTTACAAAAACAAGGGGACCTACCGCAGCTACACTGCGGCGAAGGACGAAGACAAAAACATTTTGCCAAACACCCCAGACATCGGTTGAACCCCATCTTTGCGATGTACCCCTACCGGACACCATCCAACTTTGCAAAATGCCCCTGTAGTTGCTAACTTTTTGCAGGCGCAATTGCAAAAGGCCAAGGCCCAAATGGGGAGGCAAGGATCGCAAATTTGCACACACGCCTGACAGGGGGATAATACAAGGATGTCAGCCGAGAAGGCCATTCCACTGCACCCAGATCTTTCAGGGACATTTTGACAAGTATCTCAAGATTCTCAACTTATGGGGGTATTTGGCAAATCAGGCCCCCCACGAGGAGGGGAGATATGCGTATAGACACACAGATGAAGGCCAAAAGAGAAGGTGAAAAGAGAAGAGTCGAGATTTATTTTTGTGGCCGACAATGAACAGAAAATGCTGAGATGGAGCCAAGGGCCAATGAAGTTTTGCTCTCTCTCTCTCTCTCTCTCTCTCTCTCTCTCTCTCTCTCTCTCTCTCTCTCTCTCTCTCTCTCTCTCTCTC
>BFEA01000158.1:1247072-1258187 GCA_003427395.1 Chara braunii | reverse complement strand
CCATATCTCTGAGTTTTGAGTGGGCGCATGTCGCCAGTGTGCTGCGTACTGTTTACATGTGTGAAAAGTGTGTTTGAAAGCGAGTCTGATTGCAGCTGGCTGCAAAGAAGATAATTTGTACCATCACCGAAGAGAGGCCCTTGAGCGAAAATGGAAAGGTCATGGGAGAAGGAGAATCGTTTAAGAGGGAGAAGATCAAGGTGAAGCTCCCTGACACATATTGTGGAATGATCGTTGGGAGTCGACACTCCAATCATATGCGTACGCCCAATGTATCCCAAAGGAAGATAAGGTTCTGATGGCTCACTCGAGGCGCTGCTGCAGATTTTGCATTGTCACTGGCTAATGCGACAGGTTGCGGTTGTGATATAGGGGCATACTTGAAGAGAACCGCTCTCAAGACCTTCCTAGATGCGCTACGTAAGCGCTTTGAAGATAAGACATAAGCCATGAGGACTGCTGACAAGCTTAACAACATCCATCTCCGGAAATGGAAGAGTGTGTCGGCATTGAAGGCTGTGATGGATGAGCCGTTGCAGACCCCAGATCATGAACTGACTCCTGAGCAGATTCTGAGCAACTTTGCTAGAGCTCTTCCCAACCCCATCAAGAGTAATCTCCATGCTAAGGTCAAAGAGGATGGCATGACCTACGACCAGTTTAGCAAGATGGCAGTGGATCAGGCTGGTTTCCTCCAAGAAGCAAATTGTCAATGGTACAAGGACTTCGAGAAGGGGAAGAGTTGGAAAGGTTAGACCATTTCAGAAAGTATTACGAGCAATGACAACCTGGTAGTGCTGTTTGAAGGAGGAGGTTGTGAAGCCCTAACTTATGACCAGATTGAGTATGGATTGGATGAGGACAGTGGTGGAGTCCAGGGAGGTGATTTCGTTCCTGTGGTTCGTGGGGGAGGACGAGGAGGAAGAGGTGGCCGAGGTAGAGGAGCCCGTGGTTGGGTTGGAAGAGGACGTGGCTATCAAGGGGAGTGCAGCAATGGAGGCTGTGTAGAGGGAGGTAGGGGTTATGGAGCCCCACATGGTAGCACCGGCCTAGCCCCCCAACAGCAAAGTAGGGGTAGAGGCAATTACACCCTTGCCAACAATAGCAATCCAGGCAGTAGGCGAAAGGCACCATGCAGACACCCATGGCACCCTAGTCAATGTAGAGGGAGAACCATGAAAGAAATTGAACATGCCCTCTGACTTGTGGGCCAAGAGGCTCAAAGAGGGGACCTGCATCAAATGTCAAGAGGCAGGCCATATAATCCCTTGTGCCCTGAATTGAGATCACCGCCAAAAGGCAACAGCCGGTAGGAGTGGCAGCTGCTCCTACTGGGGCTTGGGTACATGATAAGAAGCATGTGCTGCAAGAGAAACCTCCAACCCGAGGACCCCAACAGCAGAGGCTGATGTAGGCCCCCACCTAGGTAGTTGTCCGGAGACTATTTGTGTTGGGGTCTCTCTAGGTGGCTCCCTCACAGGCATTGGTGATAAGCTGATCACTCGTCGCCCCGCCTGGGCCGAAATGAAGAAGTCAAGAGGGCAGCTGATTTTGGTAGATGTGGAGATTAGGCGAACAAGAGCGAGTGCCTTAGTGGATAGTGGCTGCACGCGGAGTTTTATTAGCAGGAGAGGACTGAAGAAGTTGCACTTAGGAATGAAGGCGCAGAAGTTGAGTGAGCCGGTAGTAAGTAGACTGGCCGACAATCGCGAGATGCGTGTGAAGGAGTGCGCCGATGGGATCAAGGCATACTTCCGGTTAGAGGAGGGAAAAAAGGTAGAGGGTGGAACTTTTGTCTATGCTGATTTTCCACCCTCTGACTTTGCCGTAATTACTGACTTCTCTAGCATCTGCTTGTACTCGAGGGCGGGTGTATGGCCTGTTGCTGAGTCTATAGCATTATTATATTATACAGCCCAGCTACCTGAGGCAGCCTGATGTCCCGATGAAGTTGATCAGGACTAATGTAACGCCGGAGGAGCTGCAAAACTTGTTTGTGAACTGCCGCTTTGGAACAAAACAGTTGGGAAAAGGACGTGGTTCAGGAAGCCTGCAAAGTTGTGATCTGGAATGATCAGAAAAGTGACGATGTGGGCAATCCGGAGAGGGAGAGAGAGCATCACGGTCGCTCAACACAACAAGGAATCAGTGGGAGAGAGTCTGGTCCTTGATCAAAGATCAGAGAGGAGCTGTGAAATCAGAGGTGTGAATGGCGGCAGACGAAGACCTTGATACAATCACGACAGGAGGATGAAGAAAGGAAAATCAAGGCCGACAGATCTGAAGACAACTGGCTGGCCAACCGCAGGGCGGACCCAACTAATGGCCTCCTCTACCTGCGATGGAAAAAGAAATTGGCATGACTCGTAGATCCCGAGCAGATTAACAGCAAAAGACAATTTCGAGAATGACAACTCCAACAATCCAGTCTGTTGGACATAACATAGAAGGAGAGAGTAAGAGGCTTCCTCGGAGCTACAGAAGAGCAGGGCAGCAGACGTCACAGTTGTGAAAGGACCACCCTGGTCTCCTCTCTGAAGTTCTAAAGCTTCAAGCAGATCTGGAAGTCTGTACACGTGTGTATAGACTGCGAGGAACACACGAAATGACTAAACAAGGGACCAGCAAGCTTCATCGAATAGGGGCGGCAAGCCTGCTCCTAGATGCGTAGAACACAACCAAGTTCTAGGCTGTCTACTAGTTAGTAGATCTGCCAGTCTACTAGCGAGTACGTTGAGAGGAATTCAAGGAATACCAATGGGCATAGCTCAGTTGGTACAACTCTGAAATGTTGAAATACAGACGTGAGCTCGAATCCAGATGGAACTTGTTGAGTGAATTTCTGAATTACCTGGGGGCAGTAAGTTCTATGATGACATCTCAAGGATATCGCCCTTTTACGAAAAAGAGAAAAAAGGGAGAAAGAAAAAAGGAATTCAAGAAGGAAAAGGTAAGCCTGACAGTCAATTAATGCTGTTCAGGGGTTTCTTCAGCCACGCCTTCAAACAGATTCAATCACAAACTCCCAATGCGAGTATAGTCAAAAGACTCAAAACTCAAAAGACTCAAAACCACCTTTTTTGGGGGAAATCTTTACTCATCCTCTTCTTCCTCTTTCGCCAGCTGGGTGCACATGTGTGAGTACATCTGCCTTCTTTACCGCCAAGTATGGCATTTTCCAGCATCCAAAAAGCACAAATTTGTGTCTGCGTGTGTGCATGTGAAGTGTGTATGTTTAGGGAGGGGGTAACCCTTAGCATTATTTTTATCCATCTGACTCTGTCACGGTTGGAACTCCTGATTGACCTGTTCATCAACAGTTAGTAAGATGCGTGTACCATACCATGCAACCTGCCACATGAGGTAGGCAAAGGCAAAATCGTGTGTTTTGCACGGTCTTTCAACAATCATTTCCTCCTCTAGGGAACGAAGGCGAGATTCAAGAGAGACAAGTGTGAGTCTGCTCTTACTCTTGTTTTCTTCTCTTTTCTTCTCTTTTCTTCTCTTTTCTTTTCTATTCTTGTCTTCACAGATGGTCGTTCCTTCTTTACAGGATTTTCTCCACTTACACATTTGTCCATGCAGGCAAGGTAGTCGAAGGACTGGCCAGTGCAGTGCTTCGCTCCTGTGTCATCCTTCTCCAACCGCTCCACACATGCCTGCAAAAACAGCAAACATGTCCAAACATCCAGAGTGGTAATTAAGACCCTGGCTCCAATTCCTACCTACCTGCCCGGTTAAATTGATCCCAGACCTGATTGAGTGGATACCAAACCCAGAGAAAGAGAACACTAGATCCTTCAATCTCTATCCTGATCGCACGACCGCAGTCTCAACCCAATGATTGTGACTTTGACACGGGCATACACTCTGCCTACTCACGTATGGACCGTTTGGAGTGCTTGCGGTGAGATATTTCCAGGAATCTAGTTGCGATCCGAAAGTTAACTTTTACTCTTAAAAGGTTACCCCGCAGAACAGGCCAAGGACGCCAATGTCAATCCAAATCCCAATCCCAACGGATCAATCCCAACTTCAATCCAACAACAGGAAGATGACCGACCAAGAACCAGAACGAGAAGCCACACATACTAACAGAGTTCCTTTTCTTTTCATGCTAACAGAGATTAGGGAATCAGGTGTCTTTTTCTTTTTCCTCTTTTCGGGAACGTTAGCAAAGGCTGAGGGGATACTCACACTAACATAGGACTTTTCCTGGATGAATCTGACTGCAGTCATGTGCAGAGATCACTTAAAAAGGTCCAAGTGTGAGTATGCCCTAAGGACTGAGGGGCTCGTTCGACACTCCTCGGGCGTGTAAAGTCCCCGAGGAATTGTTCATTCCACCTATCCTCAGGTAAAAGGGCCTTTACGAATCAGACACCAAATGGGTGCCCCAACAGCAAGGGGCCCTGTCGGCCAGGACTTAAATTCACGAGCAGCAACTCAAAAGACAACGTTCCTGAGGAAGATGTCGCATCCATAATGAACTGAAAAGTTATTTTGAAAGGTCACAAACAGGTCCTGAACGAACAGGTATTGGATGGGAAAAGATACTGGGACACACACTTTGCAACAATCGGTACTGGGCAGGAGTCCCAGGCACATTTGAGGCTGAACGCAGGCCACGCCAGACCAGTCCCTCCCATTTGGACAGATGCTCACTTCGCATGAGCGTGTGGAAGTGCTGTGGCACTTGTGCGCTGGATGTGTGTGAGCTGCGCTAGGCTGAAGAGCAGCGCTATGCGGGAAGGAAGAGAGCGCTGGCTAGAGGGAAGGCAGCCATAGCTGCGCCAGCGCTAGTTAGTATAATAGTAGGGATAGTCAGTGGGAGATACCAGTGAGTAGTATTCAGAGTAGATCCTTGTGTGATAGGGAGTGTGCATGCATGATGTTTGAGAGTAGACCAGGACTATAGACATAGAGGGAAAGAGAAGAAGGCAGACGAGAGAGGGGGAAGTGTGAGCTATGGTGGCACTTACCTGTTGAGCGCTGTTGTTGACATTTGGCAGCTGGCGCTGATGAGTGCCAGGCTTGGAACTCATGTTGATCGAAAGAAGACTTGTAACTCTGTTCAGCACTATATACTTTGAACTCACGATGTTCTCTCTCCAAATCTGGGTTTGATAATTGAGTTGAGCTTCCTGGTTCTCATTCTATTGGGTTTTGTGTGAGACTTCGCAATCTGTGAAATCAGTGTAAATGCATGTGATCTGATGCACTCCAGCAAGTGATGTACAGTCGGGTTCCTTGCACAGGGATGCAGTCGGCAAAAAAAAAGTGAAAACACTCCGAAGGAAATTCCTTGGGCTCCGAGGATTCCCCAGCCATTTCTTCCTTTTGCTTGGGCAAAAGCAATCCGCGTTTCACGGAGAGGAGCGGGCACATGGGTAGAGAGACGTTACAACTCGAGAATCTGGATCGTGGCAGCACCCTATTGGCTGAAGGCCTCAAACACATTTGATTTTTTTTTCTTTTCTTTTTTCTCATCTGACATCGTTCGAAGGAAATGTCCTCAGGCAACGCCCCCGAGGACAGGTGGAATGATGGCGGGAACTTCCTTGAAAACCCTCAAGGAAACTTCCTTCGTCCCCGAGGACCTCCCAATGAGTGTCGAACGAGCCCCTGAGTCTTTCAAGAATGGTTGTGCAATGGCCCCTCATTCTGTTCGTCGCCGGCACAGCCCGTCCAGTATCACCATGCAATTTCTAGTTCTTTTTCTTTCACAGCTACGCCGGACGCGGACCCGGACCCAGACATTTCCGGACATGGAACCGGACCCGTGTCCGGTAGTTTCCGGTCGTCCGGAATTCCGGACCTCCGGACATGGGGGGATCCGGACGGTCCGGATGTCTGGACAGGTCCGGAAATGTCCGGACCATTAAAACAAAATAAAAATGAAAAATTCTGAAAAAAAAGTATGCTATGCAGAATAACAATGCAAACCACTTTTGCCTCAGAGTCATGTCAGAATTCCTAACCAAACTTGAGTTACAACTTACAAGTCAAAAACTATAAAAAAGCTTTAAAAAAGACTTCAAAAACTAATAAAAGGTAATGAATTATTAATAATTAAAAAATTAGGGTTGTCTAATAAATTATTATACAGAGAGAGCATGTCCGGACCCCCCAAAAAAGCATAAACGGGCCTGAAAACCCCCCAAAACAATTTTGGGGGCTTGGCTCCTCAATGGGGAAGGGTCCTCGACCGTTTTTTTTTTTTTCCCCCCCTCGAATTTCGGCAGATCCGGACCTTCCAGACCGGACGTCTGGAGTCCGGACTGAATCCGGACCGTCTGGACGGCGGTCGGGACGTCCGGATCGTAGCCATGTTTTCTTTCACTATTTCCGGGTCTTATTCTGACAAATATCAACAGCCCGACCAATATCAACATGCGATTTCTTGGTCTTCTTCTCTTTTTTTTCCTTTTTTTCCTTTTTTTTTTGGCAGTTTTCTGGCCCACACTCTCACTCGCATCCCTTTTTCTTTATTTCATACTTTTTTCTTGTCTTTGATTACTGCGAGGCTACAGGCCTCGACGGTGCCCTGAGTGCCCACCCGTGGTAAAGCAGGCCGGCCCTAAGTGAAGTCCGCCCGTGGGAACTAATTTGGTGGACCCCATCCAGGGTAACTACCTGGTGGCCTTGTCAGGGTACCACACAGGTAATTACATGGGCTGGGACCCAGACCCAGGCCGGTAGGCTGATAGGGACTGCCTACCACTAGCCAGACCCCGGCCTCAGAAAAGATTGACTTACCGTGAGGGCATGGATACACAGCCCGTAAATTGTATGTTCATGTGGTTGGGGGAGGGTAAGGTAGTCATTACAACACAAGGAGCATGTTCGTTGTTGTTGCACTAGTGTAGTTGTGTTTGTGTAAGTGCAGGGACATCAAACATTCTTGTCATGACATAGTACTAGAATGTCACAAGCAGTGCCAGGGCGGCTTTGCCCGCGTCAAAAAGGAGTATGGTTGATGATAAAATCACTGGGAGAGGGAGGATAAGGGTGGTTGTGAGGAGTATGGTTGATGATAAAATCACTGGGAGAGGGAGGATAAGGGTGGTTGTGAGGAACTGCCAAAGTTGAAGGTGATATCTAAGGACAGTGTTGGATGGTCTGAGACAGTTATCTGACATGCATTCGAGCGTAATGGGCAAGTAAGGTCAGAAAAATAAGGAAACATTATTTCAACAGGAGAAGAAAATCGGCAAATCGAGAAGACAAAGTAAGCAAGGAAAGGAAGTTAAAAAGAAGACACCTCACCTGCAGCGTGATTGCTATACCATTTGGAAATGCTGGAGTGACAGGGACTGACCATGATGAGGACCAATTTTTTTCTCGAAGAAAAGGAAGGTGGACCAGCACCACACCACTCGCATTAAAAAAAGTAGGGAAAGAAGATTAACCATTAGGAGAAGACGGCAGGGGGATAGAGAGAGCATGGGAATACAGAGAGAGTGACAGGGGGAAAGATGGAGAGCCGGAAAGGGGCTCAGCGATAGAAAAGGGACAGGGGGGGCGAGAGGGGGATAGACAAAGTGTGTGGGAGAGAGAGAGAGAGAGAGAGAGAGAGAGAGAGAGAGAGAGAGAGAGAGAGAGAGAGAGAGCAACGAAGAGGGGAAAGAAAGTTAAGAAGAGAGAGCGCGAGAGAGATGTGTGTGTGTGTGTGTGTGTGCGAGAGAGCGAGAGAGAGTTCGTGTTAGAGAGAGAAAAGGAGAAGGGGAGGGAGTGCGAGAGAGCGAGAGAGAGTTCGTGTTAGAGAGAGAAAAGGAGAAGGGGAGGGAGACAGAGAGCAACAGGAACAGAGGGACAGAGAGAGGGAGGGAGAGAGAGAGAGAGAAGCAGACTTTTTGGTTATCGTTCCCTGGTAAAGTTTCTCCCTCTCTTTTTTTTTTTTTTTTTTTTTAACACAAGCTCCAATCTATTCGTGGGGAGAAGCACGCGCTGAGAAACGGGCTCAGCGTGTTTTTCCCGCTGCAACCCTCAATGTCACAGCCACAGGTAAGTACCAGCCCTTTGGGCCTCCCGTATGGACAGGTACCCTTGCAGGTCACACACACACACTCAAATCGTCACGCACTCGGACAGGCATTCAGACCAGCAAGCACGCCCACACACAGACTTAGCAAACTCAGCATCAAGCGGGAAACTCAGCAATGCGTACATTCCATTGGCAGAACTCAGAAATCGGCTGTGTGTCTCAGTCTGTGTTTGGCAGGTCCTTGCAGCTTCGGTCTCTTTTTTTGACAGCTCGTGTGTGTACCCCCTGCACTAAATAGTGACTGAAAAACGAAACGACACAAAGATCTGGTCCGGATGAAATAACGAAAAGAAGATAGATTCATGGGTGAGTGCATCTGGATTTGAACTCGCCTGCCACCTCCGATCACAGGGCTTTACCTCGGAGCCGGCTATGTACTTGCATGCGAACATGAGATGCCATACTGATAAAAAACAAAACGATGTGAGGATTCGGTCTTATAAAACAGACAATAAAAACATAGATCTGATCCATACATGCAAGCGGACGCTGTGCGGAAAATTCCGCACGTTCGGAGCACGGCATGTGTGGCGCACAGGGGAAATATCCACTCACGAAAAAAAAGGGGTCGCATGGCTGGGTCAATGGTCACCTGCGTCCCCTTCAAAGATTTGTTGTGGGATGGGGAAAAAAAAAAAAAAAAAAAAAAAAATGGCGGGAGGGTAATGCCGCTACCTAAAGGTTAAGACTGATGTCCCGGACACCTTTTTGAGGCTATTTCTCATGCCCAATTCGACGGAAAGAAAAATCTGTAGGACTTACTTGAAAAAGATAAGCTCCTCAGGTGTTGCACTCTTCTGTATCTACAGAAACAGCAAAACAACAACCAAAAAAAAAAGGGAGACTGCCACTGGTACGGTGCACGAGCAGGTGCCGCGCCGCACGCTGTGCCGCACGCCGGACGGTACGGTGCACGGTGCGGTTGCCAGTATGATCTGATCTGTATTTTGCAGATGATTGCCTCTGGATTCAAACTCGCCTGCCACCCCCAATCGGGGGTCTTCTTTCTCTCCAAGCAGGCCATGTACTCGTATTCAGACATGGGACGCCGTACAGACTGAAAAAACGAAACAATGCGAGGATCCAGTCTGCATAAAACGACAAAAAAAGACAGATCTGGTCTGTATTTCGCGAATGATTGCATCTGAATTCGAAATTGCCTGCCAACACCAGTCAGGGGTCTTCTTTCCCTCCACGCGGGCTATGGACTTGTATTCGAACTTGACACACCATCTTGACTGAAAAAACGAAACGACGCAAGGATCCAGTCTGTATAAAACAACCATAAAAAAAGATAGATCCGGTCTGTATTTTGCGGATGATTACGTCTGCTTTCAAACTCGCCTGACCGATAACGACTCCAACACGAAACTTCAGGCAGCATCGTCAGAAAAGTAAGAAATTCGCATGACGCAAGGCATGGGTCTCATTGCATCTGTATTTCAGACTTCTGTACCCACGCAGGATTTGGGCTGGGACGGGCAGCCAGCCGTCCAGGATGTCAAGAGTGCCAGTGCTTTTCTCTGGGCTCGGAGGGCGAGGGGGCATCACACAAGGACCGGGTTCTGCTTTAGGAGTATAACAGATTAGAGACAATGAAGCAACTACCATAAAAGTAGGCATTCTTGTTTCATATTCTCGGAAACCTGGGGTGCGGTCCCACTAGCAAAGAGGGTTGGATAAATATCCTGATTCTGGACGTGTTTTAAGCAGAGATGCGGAAAAGCAGTTCAATCTCGACATTCTGCACCTTCCCACGATCAAGTCCAGGTTCAGGTGTTCAATCCAATCCTCTTTGCTAGTGGGACCTCACCCCAGAGGAACTATAGTGCTGCCAACATTTGTTTTGCCACCAAGGAACTCTTGTTTCATATTTTTTAATATTTTTCTCGCAAAGACCAGTACTCAACCTATTTTCCGGATTTTTTAGTGAAATATTTATTCTGAGCACCACAACAATCGCCAAATTAACCACACTCTCTTTTCAATGGGCGTGGGCCTTGCCGCCACAGGTGAAACAACATGCCGGCCTGGGCCTCAACCCCTTATCCAGAGACCACTCGCCTAAAACGCCATGATGCACTTCGACCGGTCCTCTGTCCAACCATTCCATGCCAACGTCCAAACCCTAAACCCCGAAAATGCAACGCCATGACGCACTTTGACCAGTCCTCCGCCCAACAACCACTCTATGCCCCCCCCCCAAACCCCTCCCCAAAAATGCACACCCTTCGCACTGCTGTCGAAGCGTCGCGGGCAGTCAGAACTACCTAAGCACTAAAGGGGTCTCTCTCCGATCGTTGTCGCGGCCGCCATCACCCAACCTACCTTTTGCCCTGGCACCGTAAATAACATTATTCGGATTTATTCCCCCTCACCAACATATTTGAATGCATTAACTAGACATTACTAATTACTAATTAATTAAGTACTTAACTCATTCAATCAGGTAATTTATTCATTCATTCAAAATAATGACCAGTGAACAAGAGGAAAGGAACGGGCAGGAAGGTGGACCTGATACTGCAGAAGCTGCTTGACGCAGTTGGGCTTGCATGACTCCTCCATCTTAGGCCTGGGATCAACAGGCTCATCCCCATTGTCCGCCATAGCTGTGTGCTGGAATGGACCGTAACCCCCCCAACCCATGACAACCACCCCCCCCCCCCCCCCCCCCAAAAAAAAAGAAGAAAAAACACAGACAAACCCAAGCACACACACAGATGAACACAGACGCCCTAAATAAACTATTACTTTCAAGTTTCAAACAAGGAACAGAAACCAGACACCATGTTCCTGGTTTTTGTTCGTGGTTTTGAAGTTATCCTCTAATAACTACTGACTTCACCCGAATAGCGCCCGGTTATTATATACCTGTATCTGGACTGACAAGTGCACCAAATACGGCTATAATGAGCGGGCGTTCTATTCGGGTGAAGACGGTAGTAATAGACCAGTTACTTCCGAACCAGGAACAGAAACCAGACATCATGGCAAGCTAGGCAAGGCAAGATGACAATGAGCAGGACAGGAATCAAAGAGCACCAAAGAGAAGAGGCAACAATGAT
>BFEA01000158.1:1151766-1172189 GCA_003427395.1 Chara braunii | reverse complement strand
TTTTTTTTTTTTTTTTTACTGTGGCACTCTTGGTCGCTATTGGCTGCTGCCTCCCGTGAGACTTTGCCGAGAGACTTTTCCAGAAACGACACGCCCTCCCCCCTACCCTCTAGAGTCGGCACAAAATTGCGGCGAGGAATCCTCCCGCGAGACTTTTCCACGCTGCGGATGGTAGTATGTGAAAACACAAAACTATGTTTTCTCAATCCGCAAGAGAAATTTCAAATTTCACCTTTCCATGGACATCTGCTGCAGGCTGTGGGGTCCTGGAAACAGTCTTGCGGCTAAGTTTTTCCTTCCTTTCCGCTTTCCTGTGGGGTGCAAGCCTAAGCTTTTTCATTTTCTTTTTTTGGTAACAGCTCCTTATGGTCCTGGGTCCAATATTATTCCTGGGAGCATCAGGTGGTTCCAGTGTTAGGACTGGACCCCACACACCGGCCGAAACAGTTTTCAATGTCCGCCAGTGTGTTTGCGAGACTCCAGTGGTGGCGGGTCAAAGCAAGCATTTTTGTTTCTACTCTGTCCACTTCCGCCAATTCAGGACAACATCCAATCCCTGTGCCTCCTTACTCAGCTCACTTCCACCTTTGGATAACATCCAATCCCTGTGCCTCCTTACTCAGCTCACTTCCACCTTTGGACAACATCCAATCCCTGTGCCTCCTTTCCGCATGAGATGGCTGAATCTACAGTCTTTCCGGAGTACAACGTACGGTTGTTATAGCTGAATTTGGGGTATCTTTCAGTCTAAATAGAGCTATAATGACCGTACGTTGTATTCGGGGGAGGAAGGTAGAGGGTAAGGTTTGTGGGGGGGGTGGGGGGGGGGGGGGGGGGGGGGGGGGGGGGGGGGGGGTGGGGGGGGGGGGGGGGGGGGGGGGGGGGGGGGGGGGGGGGCGCACACTCTAGATTCAGCCATCCTGTGCGAAAAGTGGATGTTGTGCTGAAAACAATGGGAAATAGAAGAGGCGGAAGCGCGCTTGCCGGAGAGGGCAAGTCTTCCTGATCCAGTAACCTAAACCGGCGGAAGTGCCGAAATTTGCTATGGCGGTGGAGTCCCTTTTCTCTTGCCTGTTCTTGTAGCCTATGATTTTGGCCTGGCGGATGCTTTCCAGTCGCCAAGCTACCACCAGGCAGTGGGGTCCAGGCCTTAATCTTACCCCGAAGTCATTAAATACATCATTTACACCCTTCCAACTCCACCTTATGTCCCATTCGCCCAAAAGACTGCTGCACATTATTGATTGCTCCATCTCATAGAAGGATTGATTGTCAGCTTGCCTCTCTTAGGAGATCCTCCCGGGTTCCATGCCTTTTTTTTTTTTTTTCAGAAATTCCCGTCAGTGTTAGTGCTGCTGATAAGAGCAGACACCACTAACACCCGCTGGGAGGCTCCATCTATTGGTGGGGAGCGTCACCTGCTGGAAAACGGGTCCAGCGTCCCAGGTACAGAGATTGAGATTGTCTGAAAAACTCCCTGGTTCCATGCCTGAGGATGCCAGCTTTGCACTTTTAAACCACCAGTACTTAGCCCATAAATCGCCCACCGCACATTATTGATTGCTCCATCTCATAGAAGGATTGATTGTCAGTTTGCCTCTCTCAGGAGATCCTCCCGGGTTCCATGCCTGAGGTTGCCAGCTTTGCACTTTTAAACCACCAGTACTTAGCCCATAAATCGCCCGCCGCCCCGCACAGCGACTTCCGGAGGCCATAAAGGAGATGCTGGCCATCCATGAGATTTATCAATGGCCCCGAAGGATGTGGCGCGTATACAACAAGGGCCCGCGCCGCATGTATGGGCCAAGTACTGGTGGTCTAAAAGCAAGGTCACAATTAAGGTACTGCCAGTCAGCTTTGATTGACGCAAGCGCCTTTTGCTTCCTTGTCCATTGTTGTTGGCGCCATGCCAGCTTTGCTCGTTAGAAAACAACAAGATCACAATAAAGGTCTGCTGTTCCACATCCTTGTCCGTTAGAAAACAACAAGATCACAATAAAGGTCTGCTGTTCCACATCCTTGTCTGCCTCGCTTGACGGGACCACCCTTTGCTTCCTCCCTCATTGTTGTTGGTGCCACTTCCAACCATCACGACCGTAAGGGACTCTGAGATCTCTCCATTTTGCTGCTTTGGCTTCCCAGTGCTGTGTCCGAGCGGACATAGTGAAGCCTTCTAAAATGACTCTGGTTAGCTGAATGCAAGGGTGGAAGGCGTGTCTTGAAGGCCGCCACCTCCTTGCGTCTGACTAACCATTCTCTCTCGAAGTTTACTAATAGTACCTGTTCAGTCTTAGGGGTGCTTTGAATTCCACCTTTGACGCTTCACCATTGAGTTTTTTTTTTTTTTTCTCCCTGCCCCTCAATTGTCGTCTTGGTAGCTGCCTGTATGCTGAGTCTTCGACGGGGGGTTCCTTTCGTGTGGACTTTTGGGGGGTGTTGTCCAGCAGTAGGCCGAAGGTCCTAATGTTTAGATGCAGTCGACCACCAATATATTGATGGTTCTTCTGCATACTCATATCACCTCCCTAAGGGGCTCGCCGCACGGTGCACGAAACGAAAAAAAAAACGACTTCGTTTCGTGAAGCAGTCGCCGCATAGCACCCACACGACGTCTGTCAGGAAAAACTCGTGAATGCTGTCAGTCTCCAAGTTTGCGAGGCCTCACGAGTGTGCCGACTCCTCGCTGCCTGTAGCGCTCACGAACTCGTAGGTCCTCCGCTGGTAGGGTGGAGGAGCTGCGAAATCTCACGAGTGTGCTGCATCGCTCCAACAGAGGTCCATCCAAAAACTTGGACCGTAGCGTCCACAAATTTGGACCGTAGCGAAACGAATCCCGCACTACTCTCGCCAGGGCGTTGTCGCGAGAGGTTTCGTGTGCTGTGGGGCGGTGAGGCAAAAAACGAAGAGAAATGGTGGATCAGGGCTTCGCGAGGCCTCGCGACTCTGGTGATCGTTTCGTTTCGTTAGTTGTGCTGTGCGGCGAGGCCCTAAATGGTGGCCACGACTCGAAGTTTGGAAGGGAAAAAAAAAAACAAAAAAAAAACAGATGATAGATTGTCGACTCTACCGGCTTCACCCGAATAAAATTCCAGGTCATTATCAATGCATCTGGTCTGGAAGTTACCCCAAATACAGCTATAATGACTGGGCGTTTTATTTCGGGCGAAGACGGTAGTTTGAAAGCACCTGTATCAGATAAAGCGGCCTCTTATACAGTCATCCTGCTGTGTCCATTCTTTCCATATTGTCCACCATGTAGCTTTGCAAACGAGTTCAAACCACGTCTTCTCTGTACAAACCTGTGATGGATTGTAGTCCAGAGAAGGAGCTGGATAGGGTGTTCGGGGAGAGCGTAAGGGAAAAGGTGGTCGCAGAGGTCCACAACTCCAGCCCATTGTTCTGCCACTGCTTTACACTTGATTAAACCACCAGGGCATTGCCTCAGGCAACTTGAGAACATCAAGCGGCTCTCTGCGAAAAAAAGAAAGGGGAGGCTTGGTACAACCGGACCAAAATGGCTGGCAGTGCCAGCCAAAATGACAACAAAAACACCACACTGGCGCTTCTGCAAAGCTTGGTGTGCGGGGGAACCCTGCCTTGTACAAAAGAGTCTCCGATGTACTGGTGGTTTAAACAGTGTATATTATATAATGTTGTTCTTGTTCTGACGTTCCGTCAAAGCTTGGCGCACCGGGGGAATCGGGCTTTATACAAAAGAGGCTCCCATGTACTGGTGGTAAACCGCCAGTACCTTTCCCAGCCAAAAAAAAAAGAGCCTGCCGGTGAACAAGGAGGCCGGCGTTGGCCTTGTGCGGCGGCCAGATTCATCCCGAATCGTTGGCACGCAGGGCCCTCGGCCAACATGTGGGAAAGGTACTGGCGGTTTATCAGTGTCTATTATGTCTTCTTGTTCTTGTTCTGAGTGGACCGGACAGATGTCTGAGCTGTTTGGGTCAATGTTCCTTCTTATAATATGCAGCCAGTGATTGACAGGCAGGGCAGCGTATGTATTGAGCCAGTGGAGGCTTCTAACCTTAACAGGAGTATGGCTCTTTTTTTTTTTTTTTTTTTTTTTTTTTTTTTTTTTTTTYAAAGGGCCCAGTGCCCAAGGSTGATATTATCAATAARAAGCTTGAGGCCGGGGTCCTCACAGTCTACCCGGAGTGTCCGAACCGATCATGCTGAGGACCGGGCTCAGCGTCCCTCGTATGATGATGATGATGATATGGCTTCGTACTTCTTCCACAATGTTTTCGAAATTTGGTTGGCCTCGTGTCCCATAACGAAGACTCAGGCGACCTATGGAGATAAAAGTGCCTTAGACCACCAGTACTTGGCCCATACATCGGCTGTGGGCACTTCACGTTAATGTGCGGCAACTTTCAGGGCGTGCTCCGGAGAAAAATAGCTGGCAGCGTCAGCCAAAATAAGGCCGCACTGGTTCGGTTTTGTTTTGGCGCGCAGGGCATTTCCAGGGTCGGAGAAAAGTGTGTCGGAAGTACTGGTGTTTTTGTTTTTTGCTGGAGGCCGCGCCGATTTGTTTTTTGTTTGGTGCGCAAGCGTAGGGCGTTTCCAGGGTCGGAGAAAAGTGACTCGGGAGAACTGGTAGTTTAAACTACCAGCCGCCAGCCTCACGGCGACTTTCGGATGGCGATGAAAGCCATTTGATGAGATTTATCAACGGTGGCCTGGGCCCGACAGTTGCGGCGTGTTAACGTGAGGGGCTTGGGGCCGATATATGGGGGCCAAGTACTGGTGGTTTAAGCAGAACAGCCACACTGGTGCATGGGGCCCTGTTTTAAACCATGGTTACCCCCAAGTAAACTTACCAAACTGGTGCATGTTTCCAAGCTGGGAGCACAGCCCCAAAAGTTTTGGGCCTACTGGTAGCAGCAGGGATGAAAGGTATGTGTAACTGGTGGACCCCACTCTGCTTTTGCTAAGCCGTTGGAAGAATTTTTCCAGGTTCAACTGATGGCAGCGAAAGCAGGGAACTTTGTTTCTACTCTGCCGCCCTCCTCCGCTTTTCCGACACTCCATCCGATTCCAGTGCCTCCTTTATGCACCGAATGACTGAAATGAGAGGGTAGGCCCCCAGCGTACCCTGTCATTTCAGCCGTCCTATGTGGAAAGGAGGCCCTGGGATTGGATGCAGTGCTGGCAAAAGCAGAGTTTGACTTGCCCGAAACATAAAGCTACGAAGGTGCTGTAAACTGCTGTCATGGTTTTTGTGATCTCTTGCCTTCGCCCTCTCGTGCAAGTCTTCTTGATTGTGTAACATAAAGCTACGGGAAGGTGTTGAAACTTGCTGTCGCGGTGGGATCCGTTTTCTCTAGCCTTGCCCATCCCCGTTGGCTATGATTTCTGGACCATTCTGGTTTCTGAAGGTTCCAGACTTTTGCCAGCCGCTGCGCTCTTTAAGTCTTCTGCCACAATTTTTCTTTTTTCTTTTTTTTCCTTTTTTAATTTATTAAAGCTTGATTTGATATATATACATATAGAGTTCAGCCTCCTGATGAGTAGGTGAAACTCCGATGAAACAGTTTGCCACAGCCCCTCGTCAGCCCCTCGTTTGTTGTCCTCTTCTCCCTCTCTGCCTACGGTTTACCGGGCAGCTCTGTTTGACTATATATATACCGACAGTCTGTAGAGTTTTCCATCTGGTGTGGGTGAGTGATAGTCTACTTTGATTTTGGTTAAGGTAGATTATCATTTACAGTGTAATCAGTGAGGGGATTCTGCAGACTGTTGAGGGTTCAGCCTCCTGATGAGTCGGTGAAACTCCGACGAAACAGTTTGTCACAGCCCCTTGTTTGTTGTCCTCTTCTCTCTCTCTCTGCCTACGGTTTACCGGGCAGTTCTGTTTGTGACGATATATATTCATAGCCTTGCACGTGAGAGGCACAGTGGAGGTGGAGTTCAAAGAAGAATGAGAAATTTAATGGTTTCAATCTGCCCTTGTTTTTTATTTTTATTTTTATTTTTATTTTTATTTTTGCATGTTATCACTGTGCCCGTTTTTTGCTTTTATTCTTTGTTCCGCAAAGTGCGCTCTTTTAGTTTGTAGTGATGTGACAATATATTTTTATTCCTAACATTTTCAATTTTTTCAAATCTTTTTTTTGTTTTTCTCTCTCTCAGACCTCTTTTGTAACGACACCTGAGTGCAGAAAGTTGCCGAAGTTGAGTTTTGCATACTCATTTACCTCCTCTGGCTGGTAGGCCAACCCGTCCCATCCCTGGTATGGTTCTTGGCGCAATTTGCTATGATTTCAACAGGGACAGTGGTGGGTTAAAACCAGCCCACTTCCTTCTTTCAATAGGCTAGATTCCAGTGATGCTATATTTGTCCCAAGTTAGCATGAACCAGAGCAGCCTTGTGATCACTACTGTATGCTGTAAGCACAGACATGGCACCAACTGAGTGGGCTCGACTGTATAATATATGCCCGACATGACTTCTATCCTTCTAGGTCTTATGAAGATGCGTCCGCAGATGCATCTGACGACAGATATCAGATCGACAACAAAAGAAAAAGAAGGGCAGCAGTGTTATGTCCGCGCTAAGAAGGCTGAAATCGGGTTGCAGGAAGGACGGAGCACTAGTTGGATCTCGCATCAACTGGACGCAAGTGGCATCCGGTGTCCAGCATCTAGGTCCAAACATGCCCCCTGGGTTCGCACACGTAGGAGTAGGACTCGGGCCCTGCTGGTGCTATGCTGGATCATCTCCAGCAGGACTCTGCCAGGGCTCTGGGTTTTTGGGATAAGCAAATCAAGTTGCGCTAAGAGAACTGGAACCTGGTCACAGGGCAAACTTGGCACAAGCGGGGCACTCGCTGGATCTTGACTCAATTGGAGGCAAGTGGCATCCAGTAGTCCAGCATCTAGACCCAAACTTGCCCCCTGGGTCCCACCTGCAGGACCGGGCCCTGCTGGTGCTATGCTGGTTCTTTGTATTCTCAATATCTGACCTTACCAAGGCTTAGGACCGGGTCCCGTACTTGGGACTTGGCCGCTCGCCGAAACAGACTGTAGCAGGAGTCAAAATCATCTCCTGCATGGACTCTGCCAGGGCTCTGGATTCTGGAGTATGTGAATTCGGCTAAGTCATCTAGAATGTCAGTTGTAGAGCCATCATTATGATAGCGATCCAGTAATAAGAAAATCCCGGTGGAGTCCGGTGGACCCTACTTCATTATGCGAGAGCAAATGGAGACGGAAAGGCTGCTCTTGAAACATACTGTAGCAGAAGTCAAAGGCATCCCTGGCAGTCCTTTGGGACATCGGCTAAATTTGGAATGTGCAAGGATGACACGCACAAATTGAGAAATGGTTCCCCCCCCCACACGCACACACAATCCACACCCTCCCCCCAAAAAAGCATTTTTGGGAGGGACTCTGCTAGGCCTCTGAGTTTTCAAACGGCTGAATTTGGCCTAGCAATCTAGAATGTCAGGTGTGGACGTAACATGGGAATGCAGATCCACCAGTGCGTCCGGCTTCAAGACAGCCCCAGTGGACCCTAACTCAAGTTCAAGGGTATGACCTGTACTATGCCATAATGGTACTACCTACACACTTGTCTACGTGCTGCCATGCAGGAGTGCCGTAGCGGCCAGTGGTGATGCTGCCACTGTTTACCCCAATTCAGTACTGTCTTCTGTTTCGTTTCTTCTTTTTGATTTTTCCCTGTGTGTATGTGTGTGTGTGTGTGTGTGTGTGTGTGTGTGTGTGTGTGTGTGTGTGTGTGTGTGTGTGTGTCCGCGCGTGTGTCCGTGGGAGAATTCGGAACAAGATTATGGGACACTGTGTCTCGTTTAACGTACCCAAATGCCCAGCTGATCATCCTTCTGCGGATCACATACCTGCTTTGCTGCCCACATCGTTTTGGAGCGGGGTTCACTGCAGGTCTGCGATTGGTAACCTCTTTGTAGGGTGCTTTTGCCATTTATCCTGCTTTGGTGCCCTCCTTTGTAGTTGCCCCATGTTTGTGCCGACGCTTTGCGCCTCGACATAGAGGGGTTGGGGGTCTACCAACTTACCAGGCCCATGAACCCTTACGAAACATGGCTTGTTTTCCATGCAACCGTGCACAGGGGGTCGTATTCTTAGACATCGTCATGCTAGGGCGTATGTCTCGGCCCCAACCGCTCAATGGGAATGACGGCGTAGCGAGTCTGACTGGATCAAGTAACACCGTAACTTGTCTTCGTTCTTCCAAGGGGTTGAAGGGTACAGCAGATTCGCTTAGTCGAGATTAGTTCCCCTATGGTATGTACGATAACGTCCCTGCACCGTAACTTGTCTTCGTTCTTCCAAGGAGTTGAGAGGTCCAGAAGATTCCCTTTAGTCTAGATTAGTTCCCTATGGTATGTACGATACTGTCCCATCCCTGAGGAGTCAAGACTGTTAAGCTCAAACACTCCAGTCCCAGCACCGAAGCGATACCCAACAAACATTGTGGGCCTCGTTGTAATGCGGAGACATCATTAGAAAGCTCTGTCCTAGACTCTCCTCATGTCAGTCCTGCTGTATGTGCAAAAGGTGATGATGAGCAGAGCATGTTCCCATCGGTTCTTGGCTAGAACCAAAGGAGAATGAGAATGCCCCCAAAGCAAAAGTATACGGCAAGATGTTCCTTGGCATTGTCGTGGCAGCTTCGTTGGTGAGCTACAATGGTAGTTTTGACTGATGCTGATTGTCGTGGCAGCTTCGTCGGTGAAATAGACTGATGCTCCTCTTGAAGGTCTGAAAACTGGATGCAAAATTCACTCAGGCTTCTCTAAAAGGCTGGAAGCTGAACACAAAATTTATGAAAGGATCATACAACCCCCAAAGCAACCCCGCAACACCCCCCCCCCCCCCCCCCCCCCCCTTATCTAAGCCTCCAAAGGGATATATAAAAACAAGGACTGTTGATATTCTTGAACTCTCACTGCACTGATACTGGTACGAGGTTAATCGGTTAGCAACTTAGCAATCCCTAAATCTGAGAGCGTAACGTCTTCACCCGAATAGAACGCCTGGTCATTATCCCTGCATCTGGACCGAAAGCTGTGCCAAAGACAGCCATAATGACCAGGCGTTCTATTCGGGTGAAGACGGTAGGGGTCGTGCAGACCCACAACCAATGCAACAAAGATGCTCAGGATCCAGATGCAGCACCAGATAAACAATAGCTTGACAAATAAGGGCCTCAGAGTAGCAGAAGTCCACAAAGGTTAGGTACATAAAGAGTGCAGTCTAGGACAAAACTTTCCGATGGCGTCTGCGCCTCATGACGAAGCCATCATTGCACGGTATCGCTCGGGAACTGAGCCTGCATTTTTTTTTGCTTCGCAGCCTCAGCTTGATAAACAAGGCCTCTCAGAGTGCAACCGGATACAAGGGTACATTACAGTACCGTTCATTTCGTATGGTCCACAATGAACTTCACCGGAATATTTCGTATGGGCGTTACAGTAGTTTCTAGACTGGAAGTTGCCCCAAATATATATCTATAATAACTGTGTGTTCTATTCGGGTGTAGGCGGTAGTACACTTCATGTGTGTCTCACTGTCTCCTACACTTCATGTGTGTCTCACTGTCTCCTACACTTCATGTGTGTCTCACTGTCTCCTACTCCTACCCCTGCAGTTGTTCTGCGTTTGACCTGTTCCGCCGTTGGTCACACAGAAATTCCAATCTTTTTTTTATTGGACCATTTCTCGATTTATGCGTGTCATCCTTGCGCAGGGGCCATGCTAATCTTCTCTCTCTGTATCGTTCCAATTTTAACGGATGTCCCGAAGGACAGAAATTCCAATCTTGATCCCACCGAATTTCAATTCCAGCCTTTGCAGTTCATCTTGCACGAGCGTCAATGTTTCCTTCTTTCGCACACAGCATATGAGGACAAAAAAGGGAAAGCCCTCCTAAGTCATGCGGCTAAAAGTTGAAAACGAAGCAATGAAGCAATGAAGCATCCCTTTCTGCTGCACATAAGCATCTTTTTTTTTGAAGCCTCTTCTCTGTTTCCTTCCTTTACTGTGCAGACAAGTTAGTAGTAACCAGTTCATGTAACTGGTCATGCCTTGCGTACATATGCTGACCGTGTATGGCGTTTTCCCGTCATGTCTTTCTCCTTCATCTTCTGTTTCCGTTATATGCAGGCCTTCTCGCTCAAACACCAGTAAGGCGCACTTGTTGTCTTCCTTTCTGTACCTGGTCAACGTGACGAGCAGTTACTTGTTGATGTTGATTGTGATGACATACAACGCTGGACTGTTCGTTGCTGTGGTTCTGGGTCTATCGTGCGGTTATCTGATCTTCCGGAGGCCTGCTGTGAGAGCCAACGATGCCTACTCGGCAGAGACCTGCTGTCCGTAACGGCTGACGTTTTCCTTCCCTGCGGCGGACTGACATGTTTTGCGAGGTAAACTTGTGAAGACATTTATCACCATCCCTTCCTCAATTTCACTCTTGCATCTGACATTGTGTGCAGTGTAAGCACTGTAAAGACCTGCAGTGATTTTGTCAAACATGGTTTTCTCAATTCTTGTGTCATGCAGCTCTGAGGTCCTTCTTATCATCCCTCTCGGCCTTCAGCTCCGTGTCATTCAGTTTTCCTCCTCCGCCCCCAGCTCCGTTTCCTTCTTTGTCATCATCTGTTGCTTCTCTTCTCTCATTCTTCCTTGTCCGTTTTTCTATTGCCTACCCTTGTTCGCTTCCTTCTTCGCTCATGTCGTTCCCTCCCTTCCCCCCTCCCTGACGTTCATTTCTCCGCCTGTCTCTTGCATTCCTTCCTCTTCGTCTTCCTGCTGTCCATTGCACTCTCCCAGTCTTTCCTTCTGTTCTGTTCTTCCTAAGGCTTCTTTTGGAATTTTCCTTTGTGTTTATCGATTCATGTCCTTCAGTATGTAATTTTCCGTTTTTTGTTTGTTTGTTTACTCGTACGTGCATTGAGTAATAGAAGGTCCAAAAGCTGACAGGGCCAACAAGGAGTAGGTATGGTGCACAGTTGCTGCTGGTTTCTATTGACTCAAACACACAAGAAATGCTGTGCACGTATGAGATGAAACCCCATCCCTGATCTCTCCCCCCCTCTTCTGAGTGCTTGCTCCTCTGTGCGACTTAATCGTTATCTGGTGAACGGCAGGTGTCCATGGCGATGGCAGCAGCAGTGACATCAGCACTTTTTCCGGGATTCTTTTACTTTTTTCGTGCAAGCCAATTAGCGAGAGACGGCGAAGAGTGTCCCTTTTTTTTAATCTCTTGGCGATTGACCCATTGCACATGCAACAGATCTTGTTGCCGAACAGACGACAAATGGATTTACTCCTGATTCCAGGAGGCCTTTACTTCTTCGTTCCAGCCATTTACAATGCGAGAGATGGCGAAGAGTCTGTTTCATCTCTTGATGATTGACCGATTGCACATGCAAGAGATTTTGTTGCAGAGCGAACGTCAAACGGATTTACTACTGAGTCTGCCCTGACGTCAGCACTGCCAAGGGACGGTGATCAGTGAGGAACTAAAGAGGGCTATCCATACGCAATGCCAGATGGACAGAGGGTTTCTGATGATCGGTGATGGGTTGCATTTGCAATCGCTATGTGTTGCCTGAGGAGGAGGGACACTTCGTGTATGTTCTGTTGTGGAGAGTGGCGGAGTGGTGGTGGTCTCCCCCCCCCCCCCAACATTGACGCACATTACCTTCTGGAGGCGCAGCTTGTGTGCCATCGAGCAATGCAGACAGGTATGTGCTTAACATGTATATATGTTGTACTTCTAATTTGGAGCACAGAAAGCAAGAGACCTCTTCCAGAAGGGGAACGATCTATATCTATCAGCCCAGCTGCTGATTTACGTTACACCAGCGCTGCTACCGTGCGATCACCGATCACGGCGATCAGCAAAGGGCTAGGGATTAGCCCAGATGCCCAGATCTGAATACACATAAATGACCAAAAGCCGATGCTGAGAACATGATATGCGAAAACAGTTGATCATGCCCCTTTAGCACAGGCCATGGGAGGTGACCCATTTGTGTGATGTGACTCATGTTCAGTTAGTCAGATACCGTAAGCTTTACAGGTAGAAGATTCAAATGTATTGAATGTGCCCTCATCAGGAGACAGACAGGACTCCATCCTACCTGTGGCAATTTCCCGCCATCTCGCAGACTGGTGCTTGCATTTTTATGTTGCTTCAACAGTTGATCGACTGTCTGCCGCGCTCTGTTCGTTACCTGTGTCTGTGTGAACTTCCTCTGTTGGATGTCAACGATGTTGACGAGACAATTGACTTTTCAGCTGTGTTATTTCTCGATAGTGTCGGCTGTTCTTGTTATTGCATAGAGATGATCAGTACTATTCAGTAGTATAGGATGGATTGGCAGCCAGGCCGACGGACTAGCTCAGTTGATCTCGCGCGCAAGTGGCATTCAGGAGGTCGTGGGTTCGATCCTGCACAGCCGCCTGCAGCTGGCTTCGTGTCCACCAGCTGAGATAGTTGGCCTGGCTGGTCGTGGTACGCTGCTATCCCTTGCTGGGTGGGGCTCAGATAGAGGCCTCGCCCTGGGAGCGAGAGATAAATGCTTGCGCTGGTAGTTCCCTCTCTCTGGGGGTTTAGTCATGTAGTTAGGTAGTGTGAGGTAATATTTGAGAGAAGAATATTGCTTAGTTGAAGAAAAAAAAAAGGATGGATAGATGGATGGATGGATGGATTGGCAGCCAGGTGGCGTTGCCAATCCATACTCAGTCGGTACACCCCTGAACTGTTGAGAACTTGAGATCAGTTGCAAGGGGCAAATTGAGACCCAGAGGGGGATTTTGCACATTTAACCCTCTGAATTGGAGTTTTTTTTATTGATCAGTTGACAATCCATCAGCTTCAGCTGATGCCAGTAGCTTGTAATCGACAGTTCTGTGCAGGTCTTATGCCTCTGAATTGCACCGTTTGTTTCATTACTTTCCTACTGTGAATTGGAATTTTTGAAAGTTTTAGCTGTCTCTCTTTTCCATTTTGTATGGGTTGATTCCCCAGCATGGTTGTTTGCCTTCATCTGCCTTTGTGCTGATGGGATTTCGCGTTCAAAAAAAAAAAAAAAAAAAAAAAAAAAAGATTTGTCGGAATGGCCGCAGAGAGTTTTGTGTGATGTTTTTTATGTTTTTCATGTTTTTGATGTGATCATATTCCATATTGCGGATGGAAGCATGAACCCATGAGCTTGGCATGAAGTCATATGACTAAAACTTGGCCGCCAGAGCCTTTGCGGGTCAGTGTCAATGGTGCTGCGAAATTTGATGCGGCGTGGCTGTAGATGTGGCCAGCAGTCGTTCGGTACGTCACGGCTGTTGAAATTGGAACGATACAGGGAAGGTGGTCGATTGGAATGGCGCCCATGGCCCTTGCGCATCCAACGATTATATGAGTAAACCAAGAAACGGGCCAGGGAAAAAAAACAAAAAAAAACAGAAAAGACAGACCAACTTCCAAGTGCACTCGAGTCCGTGTTTGCACGGAGGAGGGCTGAGGCCCAGAGGTACTGATCGAATGACATTGGAAAGCTCACGTTAACTGGCGGGCAGTTGAAGTCCCGCATAAGTGACCACGCTATACTACAGATGGGGGTCATGTGCTACTTGGAGCGAAGTGTGCGGCGATTGCCAGCATCCGTGTGGTGTTGTGTGTGGTGTGTGTAGAGTATGGACACTACAGCCTTGCAGTGGTGGGGCGGATATCACGGCCGCTATGGTTCCGCTTTTGAATACCGTGTCCTGGCTGTAGTGGTTACGATACTTGGCTCTTCTTGAGGCCAAGGTTGCCGGTTCGAGTCCGTGCTTGCACGGAGGAGGGGTTCTGCACGAAATTCGAATCGTGGGGTGTGTGAGTGCTCTGTTGTAGGTAATCGCTACTCATCGTGGAATTCGTTTACCAAATTCCCACAGGTCGGGCACAGTTTCCTCCTGACTGTAGGTGTACAGATTCTACAGAATTTCCTCCTCAATTGTGGTTCTTTTCCGAAAAAGAGGAAGGGCTGGAGGCTCTCTTTCGCTCGTGGGAATTAGAGGTGGACTCTGCCATCAGCCCAGGCATGCTTCTCTGACAGCGTAAGCCAGCTTCCTGCGATTTACGGCGAGGAGATCTCCACGAACAGTTGGGAAATGTTTGAGGGCATTTATAACTATCGTATTTACTATTTAGTCTTGACTCTTAAGTCTACTTTTTTTTAGTTCTTTCAACTCCTTTCCTTTCTAACAGCTTGCCTATCTTTTTACCCTAAGCCCACAAGTCACCCCGGTGCATCAGAAATCAGAAATCAGACTACTGAGTAGCGGGAGCCAAAAAGAATTGGGTTGGGGGTACTACTCGGAACAGCGGAGTAACTTTATTTACATGTGTTTTGTAATTTTATATAATAATTTTTATTTATAAAAAAGTTGTAGAATAATGAGATTTTTCTTTGTCTGCCGGAAACGTCTTTGACAATTAACTTGAATTATTTTATTTGTTTTTCAAAGAGTATTTTTGTGGAAAAGATCAACACCAAGTTCGTGTTTCTACATTTTTTTCAGAATTTACGCGCCTAACAGTTCTTTTTTTTTTGTAAAAATTTGTACCATTTCTCGATTAATGCATGTCATCCTTGCGCAGGGGCCATGCTAATCGTTGTCTCTGTATCGTTCGAATTTTAACGGATGTCCCGAAGGACACGCACCTAACAGTTCTAAGACTCGATCTTTCAAATTTCGAGGGGAGGGGGCGAATGGCTTTGGCCACCTGACAACGGTACGCACGTGGATTATCTGTGTGTAAAGGGATTTGCGACTTGTGGAGATGATATGTGAGCTATCTCTGACCAAGATAATTTCTCGAGCCTGTTCACCGCAGAATCGAGTCAGTTCCTAGTTTACCAGGGCGAACGTACGGGACACCCGAGTGTCCGACTTGTCCAGTCGAACTACTCCCCGAGACGTCTGCCCAAGACAACATGTCCACCCCTGTAAAAATAGCGAGGGTGGTTTTTTGGTGGTCTCAGGCCGGTGGGTCTGTCGGAGGTCGAGGGCTGGCAGACCAGGCCCCGAGACATACTTTTGTTGACGCCAGTAGGACCTCGAAACTTGAAGGAAAAAAAAAGGCCCAACCTGGGCCGTCAGATCTTGAAGATTGACGGTCCAGATTGTCCTTTTTGAATTTCAAAATTTGCCCGAGTCTGTCCCTAATCCACCACACCAGCCCCTATTTTGCCTAGACGAGTAGATCGAAAATCGAAGCAGCTTCAGTCCTATTGCAGACAATGAAGACACTTGAGGTGGGACACAATCCACCAATGCAACAGTTGCACCTCTATAGCAAGCACGAAGTGTGTGTGAAAAGTGCTGCAGCTGTTGTCGCAGCTACACTTGTCGCAGCTACACGTGTTGTACCAGCTACACTTGTCGCAGCTACACGTGGTGTACCAGCTACACGTGTCGCAGCTACACGTGTCGTACCAGCTACACTTGTTGCAGGTACACGTGTTGTACCAGCTACACTTGCTGCGGTTGCACGTGCACGTGCAAGTGCAAGTGCGGCTGTTGCTGTAAGTGCAACACTTTGTTCCAGCTGCTGTTGCAGCTGCAGCTACAACAGCCGGCGCAACAAGGGCTGCAGCGGCAAGTACAAGAAGAACTGTTGGAGAATCCCGCCTACAGGGCCTGCAACTGCTGCACCTGGACATACGCAGGTTGGTCATATGGGAATGTGGTGTGGCCATTAGGTTCCCTTTTTTGTGTTTTCCTTCAAACTCCCCATAATAATTATTTAATGGGTTCCCTGAGGGCGAGGGAGGGACTTGGATGCCACAACCAGACGCATGCCATTGGCCTCAGCCGCTTGCAAAAGATACAATTGCAATTGTCCGGGATCCTAAACAACTCAGGTCCCAGACGCCCGACCGAGACGTTCGACCGATAGGTCCGGTGATTGATAGGGCATTTGGTAACCGACGTCAGTTTCACATTTCTGTCTTACCATTTGAGTGATTGGTGTTGTTGTTTTTTTGCCTTGATTCTTGATATTAACCGTTTTTATTGTCTCCAGACTCTCCACCCTATTCCCACTCCCTCGCGAAAGCGTGGAAGGGGAGGTGGCAAAATGGGGTTAAGGGTTCATAAAGGTACTAACCCATTTTATTATCCCCAATGACCCTAATCCTGATTAAGTGGAACCATTGGATTGTGCGAGCCAGATCCTCACCTCGGATAATCTTGACCATCTATTGCCCGGGAGGTGCTCTACTCTATGTATGTTTGTAGTCTTCCCTCCCCCGCTGTGATGTCTTGGACCTTGTAGATTACCATTGGGAGCTGGCACCACCCAATCCGATTGCTTCACTGTTGGGCTAGACTTGAATGTCGCCGACCAAGCCAGTGGAACGACTGACTGAATCTGACCGAGTTTTTCGACAATATTCTTTACATGTTTCTACTGTGTTTGTAACTATTATTCAAATGTCCAGTTGTTTGTGCAAGCATCCCATATTTCTCCCACTTTGCAGATTCCCGTCTTTACCCATGCCCTCCAGCGGGAGTTAGTGTGGAGAGAGAGGCGATCACTACTATCCTCAGCGATCTGTGAGTTGCAAAAGAGGGTTGTCTCCATATCTCATGCCATCTCCTCGGGGATGACTTTTTTTTTCTTTGGCCCTCTCCCCACAGATGCATGAGGTCAGGTCACAACAGATCAACGCACAGATCTCTCTTTGCCCAATTCTAACGTAAAGGACTGTCATTGATGATCGTTTTTTTTTTTGTTTTTTTTTTTTGTTTGTTTGTTTGTTTGTTTGTTTGTTTTTTCGGGGGGTATGGTATAGATCGTGTTTTTTTTTTTTTTTTTTTTTTTTTTTTTTTTTTTTCGGGGGGTATGGTATAGACGAAGTTAGGTTAGTGGTTTTGTTATTGTGTGCTCTTCAGGGTTGTGGATCATCAGGGCAGCGGTCTGGTTTTGGCCATTTCTGTCCCTAGACCATTATCCCAACGCCTGCACCCTCCGTGTGGTTCTATACTTGTTGCTCACATTTTGTTACTCTTCCGGGTTGTTTTGTACGAGGGTTTCCCGGCCTCATGTTCAGTTTATAATGAAGCCCTCTGGGTCCCTTGCTGTTAATAATAAAAAAAAAAAAAAAAAAAAAAGTTAGGTTAGTTAGCCATTGCAGCGAGTGGACTGGATTGGTCTGGCCATAACAAAACGACAGCCATTGCAATTAGGGCACACACTCCATCATGGAGTTCACATCACTCCATCTGCCAGACATTGGATCTAAATCATTTTTTGCCTAAGCGGCCCCATGGAATGTCGTTGCCGAAGAGGAGCCTGGTGATGAACTTGGAGATTAGGGATTAGGGTATCGATCTCCGCCTACGGGTCTATTATTCTGAGTCTGTCTTTTGTCTCTAGGTTGGCTAATTGTGTGTCAGGTCATCTTCTTGCGATCGTTTTTCGTCGAGTGAGCTGAAGCAGCTTGTCTCAACTTTCCTTATGTTTCTTTTGGAGAAGCCACCAAAGGACGGCCTTGGTCCCAATTGTAGCAAATATGGCATTGTTAATTGTCCAGGTCCTTCCTATGATGGATGTTTGCATGGATTTCCACTTGGTCATTCTTCGAATTGCAATATTGACCAGGTCATTCGCATGGTACGGAGGTGGTTCCACCATTGTGAGGTTTACCACAAGAATTATCATTGCCTCTTCCTCTCCGTTTTTTAGCATTTTTGTTGGTGGGTCCGCGAAGGCGGCTGGCTACCGTCTTCACCCGAATAGCACGCCCGGTCATTGTAGCCGTATTTCGGGCAACTGTCAGACCAGATGCAGCTAGTATAATGACTGGGTGCTCTATTCGGGTGAAGACGGTCGTGTTTAACCACCATCCTTCCGCTTTGGTGCCCTAATCAACTCTTTTTGTATCTGCAGCTACGTCAAATAGATGCGTTTTGAGAGTCAGTGTTGGCATCTTCTGTCAACATCACAGCTTGGTCTGAACTTTGTAATACCAAGTTAGCATAACATCATCATTCAATAAAACACTTGACTCTTAAAACACATCTTCTGTCAACAATGTAAATTTAGATCTTAACAATTCTCTAGTTGCGGAGAAAAAGATAGGAAAGCTTACTCAAATTATTGGACCTGTTATGGATATTTCTTTCTTGCCAGGACAAATGCCTAATATTTATAACTGTTTGACTGTCAAAGGTAAAAATGCTTCAGGGGATTTCATAGATGTAACTTGTGAGGTTCAAACAGCTTGGTCTGAACTATGTCAAACAGTAAAATCCCAAGGTAACATAACGTAATGTCTTCCAATAAAATGCCATCTTCCAATAAAATGCCATCCAAGGTAACATAATGTTTGGAAGACATTATGTTATGTTATTTAACCTTGGTTATGATGATTGGTCTCCTGGGTGGTGTATCAGGGATGTCAAGTGAGATAGCCCCATATTTGCCCATGCCTTACCAATCATCTTGTACGGTACAGTGAGCAGTGTAATTCAGCGGTTATTTGTGAATCTCGTTTTGTCGCCCGCTAAGGGCCCCTCCTTCTACATAATATTATGGATAACTATTTATCCATATTAGTGGTAAATTCAAAGCTCTATTGGAAAAGAAGTTTAAAGAACTCCTAAAAGGTACATTCACAACTCCATTGGCAAAACAATTATGGTAACAAATTGGCAAAACGTCCAAAATGCACACGCAAACCCAAAAATAGCTGGTAAATTCGAAACTCTATTGGAAAAAACTCCTAAAAAGGAAAATTCAGGGATGTCAAGTGAGATAGGCCCATAATTTGAATTTAGTAATTTACCTTTTATGCATAACGTCCTTACTGAGCAACTCCTAAAAAGTTAAAACTCTATTGGAAAAAAAAATATGGTAACATTGGGGCTCATTCGACACTCCTCGGGTGTGTAAAAGTGAAAACACTCCGAAGGAAATTCCTTGGGCTCCGAGGATTCCCCAGCCGTTTCTTCCTTTTGGGAAAAAGGAATCCGCGTTTCAGGGAGAGGAGCGGGCACATGGGTCGAGCGACGTTACAACCAAGAATCTGGATCGTGGCAGCACCCCATTGGCTGAAGGCCTTGAACACATTTGAGTTTTTTTTGTTTTTTTTTTTTTTCTTGTCTGACATCGTTCGAAGGAAATGTCCTCGGGCGACATCTCCGAGGACAGGTGGAATGATGGCGGGAATTTCCTTGAAAACCTTGACATCATAAAAAATAAATAAAAAAATGCACCTCCCCGTCAAACACCAGCTTTCCAACGACCTATGCACAACTTAACACTGTCTATATTTGGGTTTGTGGGTGCATTTTGTACGCCTGCCAATGGGGCTCGTTCGAGACCCGGGCTGATTTAGATTATGCCATCCGATAACCCCGGTCCATTCGTGGGGAGTAGCATGCGTTGAAAACCGGGTCTAGTGTCCCAAGATAACTTTGAAATTTGAATATAATATACATCGTTTACACATTTTGACTGTCGGGTGGAGAGACATTAATTGCTTTCATTGGTTATGGAAAAATTCACCTGTAACCAAACAAGCCCTCTCTGTTATGCGTTTAGTCATTGGAGTGACTCGTGCTTCCCTGGCTCAAGGGAAGCCACACGGGAAGCCGCTACCTCTTCCTCTTCATTATTGACATGTGTCACACCTTCTCTTATACAGTCCGCTATTCTCGTACTTTGCAAAACTTATTTGTACCACCGTGTTGTGAAAGGGGAATTATTAATGGATGACACACAATCCTTAAACAGCTTCATCCACAAATCCTTGGGGCCAGCAAGGGATTTTGGGGGATAACGGATACCCTACACTTTCATGGTTTGTCACTGTGTATGGACGCCATAATATATATATATGCAGCGACGTATCCGCGTGTTCGATTGTGTGCACAAAAGTCACACAGTCAGGTTCATAGTGTGACAATGGAGTATTCAATACGCTATAGCAAATGTTATACAAGCAACATATCATTACTCACCTTTACATGTGATTTTTCTTTTTAAAACACAACCCTATCTATTATGGGGGGTTAGCTTTCCGGTTGCTTATTGCCAACAAGCATGGAACGAGTTCAAGAAAGAGAATGAGAAAAAGACTATACGGCACCGGCGATCATATGATAGACGGCACTTGCCAACTTCTCACATGTGATTGTTTGTCAAGATGCAAGTGGATCTCGCACACATGATACAAACAGTTCCCTTGTTATGAAGTTCATTGCGCATGTTATACGTAGCATGTTATGGGATAGGGGTAACCTTCTGGCCTCAGTGTGGCCTCAGATTTTGAGATGTTGATACATACTTCTTCCTTCCAAAATCAGCAAATGACATTTCATACTTTACCTACTTACTTTGCAGTACCTTCCTAGTCATGTGGATCTCTCTC
>BFEA01000158.1:1138340-1150856 GCA_003427395.1 Chara braunii | reverse complement strand
GGCAGATATTCAGAATAAATAAATAAATAAATAAATAAATGAAAAAACAAGAAATCCGAAAAAACGCGAAAGCGACGATTTGTCTGCCGGATCTCACACTCTCTCTCTCTCTCTCTCTCTCTCTCTCTCTCTCTCTCTCTCTCTCTCTCTCTCTCTCTCTCTCTCTCTCTCTCTCTCTCTCTTAATTTTTTTTTGTGAGTTAGCCGATCCATGTTTACAGCTGGTCAACAAAAACACCACGCGTCAAGGTCGATCACCTCTACCGAAAATTGAAATCTTTTGAATAGCAACTCATTCACAGCTTGTACACATTGGATTTCCTCTCCAGTCCCAACATACCACAATGGAGGTCACCCCTGCATACCTCGTCAACAGGTGCACCCTCATTATTGCAGGGTAGGATGCTTTTACCCTTTCCATCAGCTTTCACAATTCCACTTCACTCCTATACATAAATGTCATCATTACTTTGCAGCTGACCTAATCCATGGCAAAAATGACTGATCCCCGATTTGATCATATGGAGTGTATGTGAGAGTTCCTCATACAAATGTGAGGCATCATCTTTTACCCTTTCCATCAACATTCACAATTCGGCTTCACAGCCCGTTGGCCGAGTCCAGCACTCACTCTCCGCGCCGCTGTGCGCTCTGGTACCTTGCAGGGGACTGGCCGGCAGGGCCCAGCCTGCTCCCCGTGCGACACATCGGGGGAGGGTTATTCCTTCTGCTGACGTGGCCTTTACACCAGACCGTCTGTTTGCCACATGGCAACGGGAGTAAGTCGGGTGGGAAAGGGGTGTTACTAAGGTTGGCAGAAGTGGTTCGCGGAGTGGTGCCTGTGCATATGTGGGTAGGGGTGAGTGAGGCGTGACAGCTGAGTGGTGGTACATGATGGCGGGTTCCAGTGAACTGCGGACAGAAGCTGCCGCGTGGCTAGGTACCATCCAAGTGAGTACTGCGCGTCTAAGCCAGGTGGTGGCGAAGCTGTGATCAGCTGTGGCCGAAAAGATGGCACCGTCGTTTACGTGGATCCGGAGGAAGCAGCGAAGCATGATGGAGATTACATGGGGGGTGGAGAGGGGGTCGCCCCCCTGCCTGAAAGCGTTTATAGATAGGCCACGATTGCGTGATTTGATGCGGTGCTTCTACGAGGAGCTTGAGGAGGGGCAAGTTCTCTGCGCCGCGTTGGAAGATCGATGTTACGACGACGATAATATCGTGGAAGACGACCACGACAATAATACCATCGCTGGCGACGCCATCAAGACCAACAACAACGACGATAATAATCTCACGGTTCTCACCCACCTCGCTTGTATACAACAACAACAACAACAACAACAACAACAACAACAACAACAATGGCAACAACAACAACAGCAAGCCAAGACTGCCTGTGACCAACTCGCTCATATCTGCACAGGCCACAAACATCGGCATCAACAGCTACACCGTGCCTGTGACTGTGCCGCCGGTATCTATACAGGCCACAAACATCGACATCGACAACTACAACAACAACAATAAGACCGCACGGCAGTGGCATGGAAAGAGGGAATTTGAGTTCGTGCGCACCAGGAAGCAACAATATCTACAACAATAACAATAACAATAACCATACCGCCGGTGTTATTAACAGCCACAATAACACTCATGACACTCTCGGTGAGGTATATGCATCTGGCCATTCTCTTCCCGCCCCCCTCCCTCCCCTCTTGTTTTGCTTTTCGTGTGATTCTGGCGTTGATTGGGGGGATGGGCGAGAGGGTCAGTCGAATGGATTGTTCAGCAAACAGGAAGGCTGTGTGGGGGTATGGGGAGTGGGATGGTGGCGTGAGGGGGTAGGATAGCAAACGCTAGTTAGCGAGGTTGCATGTGAGGAGTTGGCTTCACCATATCTGGCTTTCGACTTTTTCCTGCTCGAGCAAGCCTTCGATTAATCAGGTTAGCCGGGGGAACATACTCTTTTGCTATAAACATAGGTTTTCTCCACGTGGCAGGGCAGGATGTGGAGTGGTGTTAGGTATCAGGGCTGCCTACGCGATTCATTTTTGTCCTGCCACGTCGGTAGCTTGCTATGAATTCTTGTATCAGTGCCTCCCCACTTGAGTGCTTGTGTGGATCATTAGGATCGTGGGGGGCATATTGGTCTGGGTAATCAAACTTTGTTCACGGATTCGCTATAATTGACCTTCTACCTTCCTGGTTTGAATGCCTCTCCTCCTCACGGTGCTGTAAAAGTTCTTTAGTAGATGACGAGGGTTTCAGATTAGGGTTATGACTTTCGATTGTGCTGGGCAATTAATCCCCTCGGTTGAGGGCAATCAATGCTGCTCATCAGACTAATGGGTGTGCCTACGTGTCGGTTCTGTTCACTGTTCATGTTTATAAGTAGGATGGACACGTGGCATGTTTACATGAGCCCTGTTTGTTTACAGACCCGGTTTCCAGCAGGTATCGGTCCCCACCAATAGATGGAGCCTCCCCGATCATGCTAGTGGTGTCTGCTCTTATCAGCACCTCTAGCATTCACTCGGGTTGTTTCTTAAAAAAAAAAAAAAAAAAAAAAAAAAAAAAGACAATTCGGCTTCACTGCTATATATAAAATATCATCATTACTTTGCAGCTAACCTGATCCATGACACACAAATGAGTAATCCCCGATTTCATCATATAGAGTGTATGTGAGAGTTCTTCATATAGATGTTAGGTATCGTCTCTTTGCATGTTTGTCTGTTTGAGAGTGACCTTTGTTGCCACATCATCTTGTTGCTCTTGTCATTTGAAGCGTTGATTCTTCCTCCTGCAGTCTCCTTTCCTTTTTGAACTAAGTCTGACGTCGCTCATAGACATTATCTGTTTTCATGAGCTTCTTTGGGTGATATCAAGTGAATGGCTTTACCCCTGGGCCCTGGACAGTTACAAATGGCGCACCAGAAAATGCACCTACCCACACGCACAAGTTTAACGTTTGTCTTGCAACTTTTCATCAGCTTCCCCAACTTCTTAGCTTTCATTATTAGAAGAATGTTCTTTCCTCTCCATCAAAATCATGAGGAGAGACGGTTACCTTTCAATCGACCAATCTATGCAGTTGCAGATCACCCTCATTTATAGTTTGTATTCCTTATCGATTGTATGGTCATGCCCCTTGTGAACAGCCACCGTACCATAATCACCTTCCCCGCCCATTTTACACATACAAATTTAAAATACATACGGCTCTAGGCATTACCAACCATGAAACTCGATGAAATTTGTACATCTCTCTCAAATTTATGCACTGGTCGTCACCCCTTATTTGTGCAAGCACTTCGTTGTTGCTCCTCTCATGCAATAGGCCTTAGGATCGAAGATAAATTTGGTCAATCTCCTCCCGTTCAGCTAGACCACTGTGATTATTGCGCCCCCCCCCATGCCCTCCTCCCTACACACATCGCCGCACTTTTATAGCACGTTGTGCACTATGTAATTTGTAAGGGACGCTCTTGCTGATTGGTTAAGCCCGGGTACTGTATGTAAGTTTCCCAACCAGCATGAGTAGGGGGGTGGGGAGTTAGAGGCTAAAATTACAGCAGCCACCCGCTCCTGTTATGGTAACTAAGGCGCCAGGGATTGAGTTTAATTGCATTTTGGTGAATATTGAGTTTTTTTTTTTTGTTTCGCAACTTGTACTTTAGTGATATGAAGAGGTCGTTTAGCCTGTCCGATGAGGGCCATATTTTAGGATGAGTGGTAGTCTCATGTTAAACGACCTCTTCAAGGCACTTAAGTAGAAAATTTCGAAATGGAAAAAAAAAAACACAATTTTAACGAAAACGCAGTTAGTAGCTTTTACCGAAACCCATCTCTCATCCGGTCTAGAAAGGAATTTAGGATATTAAAGTTTAGATCTTTGTTGAACAAAATAGTCGCACCCTTAGTAAGACTTATACAGTCATGCCACTTGTCGGTGCTCATTATTGAGGGTCGTTCCACCACTGCTTAATTTTTGTGATTTTCTGCAGAGGTACTTTTGCATCATGAAGAGTCATAATTTGTACAGATTTAGAGTGAACACAAGTTTTTAATTGTGAACGTTTATTTCTATTCATAATATCCCCTAAGCCATAAATATTCCACGGTGCTATTTTAATTATTTTTTGTAGGACCATTGATAGGGTCCTTTCCGCGAGCAGATTGAAAGCGGTTGTGTTAACGCTTGTTAGTTTTTTTAACCCTTGGCAATAGGAAATGTTGCCTAATATGGTCGTCTGAGAGTTTTCTAGAGAGGTCAACGTTAGCAATCCAATAAGAAACTGTTTAACTAATCAGACCAAATAGTAGTCATGAAATGGAAACGAATGGACTCCTAGTACTATAGACTCATAATATTTAAAGATTATGACAACCTTCGCATCAATGAACTACAGTGAATGTACAAATTATTTTCTAATCTTCTAGTTTACATTCCTGACACATAAAATCTCAAAATGCAAAAAGATTGGAATATGGTATTCAACCCTGATTTTTATAACATAGATTTCACCTCCCACGAGGAGGATTCAACTATATTGCTGACATATTTAGATAAAAAAATAAAAAATCACCGATCGATTTCAATCATAAACATTGCATATAAATCTTGGCAAACAATCAACCTTGCGATGGTATGCCATATATTGTTGGTTGGAAACAACTTGAAAGATTATTTGCTAAAGGGCGCTCTATCTTAGAAAATATAATGACCACAATACGAACCCTTGATTCATAAGTTATTGGAAGAGGAAAAAAAAATGTAGCTATTATCCTGTTAGAAATAAAAAATGTGTACGACAAAGTGTGATGCCCTTTTGTTTTTACTACTTTGTCTAAATAAGGATTTGGCTCAAACTTCCTAACCTGTGTCAAATCCATGTATGGTCAAGCTACTTTCTGACAAAGGCTCTCTAACAGGTTCCTTGAGGCGAGGTTGTCCCCTTGCCTCACCGTTGTTTGTTCTACAACTAGAGATTCTACTTGATAACATTGCAAAAAATGAGAATATAATGAGTCTTCATATTCTCCGCTCATTACATTGGATAGGAACAATTTAACGGTTACGTGCGCTAATGAGGCTAGCTCAATGAAGGAACTATGATTATTATTAGATAATTACTGCTATCTGTTAGTGATTTTAATAAATTGGAATAAAACCGTTATTTTCTTCCTCCCCACTTGGAGCACTTCCTGGGAGTGCAGGTTTCCTTATCCAATTGCTCAAAGGACCAAGACAATATATTGAGTGAGAAGGTCACAACAAAAGCGATAGTTAGGATCATAAACCATAAGTTATTCGTACTAGGTAGAGCCTTGATGATTTCAACAACAATCTTCTCGGTATTGTGGTTTCCTTCAGTTGTTTGTATGTTGGGGGAGGATACTTATAAGTTGATCAAGGCGGCAATGGTAAGATAACTGTGGAAACTTGTTGCTGCAGAACAACAGGGATTTATGATGAAAGTGATATGGCGGGCAAATTGTTTACTGAAGGATCAAGGGGGTCCAAGAGCCCTTAACCCCACGCAGCTGAACGTGACTCTACTTTGAAAACGACTTAGTTTGATCATGTTTGATAACCCTGTTAAGTTATGGATTCGCCTAGCAAGTACTTGCTAGACAATGAACTTAAATGGCCCTTGAAGGACCATAATCATGTATGGTTATGCTATCTAATGTCCTCCTTCGTTCACATGAGGAAAATTTAAGACGTGGAAGCTTGTATTAGGAGCCTAGTATAAACTCCTGCCGGAACAAATGGCAAGACTTGAATCCAAGACGAAAGTACTTAATCAGTTATTATTCGACAATAAATTTATAGTTCAAAAGACTGGCCTACCCTTTGATGTCAAGGACAACCCTGACAACTTTGGTAGAGGCTGGGTGGAAAAGGGCATGTTTCAGATTAAAGATGTTTGGGATGACTCGATGAGAGGGAAACTGATTGAATCTCCTATATTAATCTCAGACTCAAACTACCAAGGTTGCATAATCTAAAAATCAATCTAACTAATTTAATTTTTGTCAACCCCTGACTCGATGAACCTTCTCAAGGCTTATGTTGAGTGCATTATGGGCCAGTATTGTTTATTTTTGAAATTCTTGCTGAATTGCACAAAAACTGTCGACGAAAACAATATTTTTTTGGTCCTCCGTTAACCGCGTGTCTTTGTTTTTTTCTTGCTTTCTTTTTGTATGATATGTAGGTGCTTCAGGGTACGTCATGTTTCTAGTTTTGGTATGTTCGGATCATTAATGAGAAGGTTGGCATTTCATTGGATTCGTTGAATGCTTCATTTTAACTCCGAGAGTCAGTGTTTTTGTATTTTATAACGTTGTTAAGTTTTTTTTTCGTTTTCCTTGGCCTGTTTATATATATATATATATATATATATGTATATATATATATATATATATATATRTATATATATATATATATATATATATATATATATATATATATATCGTCACAAACAGAACTGCCCGGTAAACCGTAGGCAGAGAGAGAGAAGAGGACAACAAACGAGGGGTTGTGACAAACTGTTTCGTCGGAGTTTCGCCGACTCATCAGGAGGCTGAACCCTCAACAGTCTATAGAATCCCCTCACTGATTACACTGTAAATGATAATCTACCTTAATTAAAATCAAAGTAGACTATCACTCACCCACACCAGATGGAAAACTCTACAGATACCCCATCACAAGCCAGCAAAACATCCACAAAATAAAGAAAGGTCTGTCACAGCCAAAAAATACACTCCAGACACGCCGCTGGCACTAGAGGCACAACATGGCCGCCTATATATATATATATATGTATATATATATGTATGTATATATATATATATATATATTTGCACTATGGGGCCAATATGGGCCCATATGTTTTATTTTTGAAATCCTTGCTGAAAATTGCATCGAAACTGTCGGCGAAAACAAGGAATTTTCGGCCCTCCATTAACTGCATGTCACTAGAGACTTCGCTAAAACCATAGAAGGATTCAAGTAGGGTGTAAATTCTGTGGAATGTGGTGGGCTCGAAATTGGCTGGGGGAGTGAAAGTTCAGGAATGAACCATTAGACTGTTTCGTAATGGTACCAAACATTTGAATCTTGTTGAGGATGACGTGATAATATCTACAATTAGGTGAGTAGAGTTTCGTGTCTAAAACAAACTTCCAAGAACGTTAGTTGGTCTCTTCTATAGAATAAAGTGGACAATTTTTGAAAAGAATCGCTTCTTCATGTTTTGTTTGGGAATTCAGGCCCTGAACAGGAGACCCCTCTTTTTCAATACAAAACCCGCATAGGAGTCCCGATGCTGTGGCAAGGAATTAAGAAAAAAACACTGAGGTTGGCAGAGGAGAGAATTAAGGAGGCCCAAGACATATCTCCCTCTTTCACGAGTTTGACCACTGCACATTGTGAAAGACGCTAAGGAAAATCTTGTCTCAGCACCAAGCGAGTCTGATGTGGTTGCAGTCTATCTTGGTTACACGTACAACCTATTGTCTAAGCTCGAAGGGGATGAATCTGAGTACGCTTGTCAATGTTGTCCGTGGGGATGAGAGTCGGACTGTCACAACCATCTGTGGATAGAATGTCCCTTGACAAACGAGCTTTGGATGCGGTGGAAGACACACTGGAATAAGGTAGTGGGTCAAAAGTGGGATCGGTCGGACAATTGGATTCTATATGGGTTACCTCAATAGGGATCCTCCTCCACTCAGGTTTGGGATATGTAGCTCTAGTATGTCGAGGAGTTCTGATGGATGTTAGCAGGAGGGCCAGAAATGCAAGAGCTTTTGGGAATGGAGTTTTCCCTCCTCAGCAACAAATTCAATTGTTGAAACACACAGATTCAACTGACCATTATGACAGACTGAAGGAAAGTCAAGACTGGACCTCAACAAATAACTCGGTTTTGCGCTTCCTGGGGAAAAAAAAATGTTGGACAAGAAGTTAGTCATTTCCCGCTGGTTGGGTGCAAATTCACCGGAGGCTAGGTGACAAATGGTTGGGCTGTCTTATACCCAAGGTATGTTTTTCCATCTCGAAAAAAGGGGTGAAGGTTGGAAGGGATACCCAAGAACAAACTTTTCGAATAAGGAGGCAATCAGGGCTAATAAGGGTTGAGGAGAATAGGACAAGGGAGTAAAAGGAATCTCATTGCTTTTGAGAAGTAGCTTTCTCTTGTTTTTGAGAAATAGATTTTAGATTGTGTTGTAGCTTTTAGATAGCATAAGAAAGTGTGGGTTAGATGCTAGGGGCTTTTAGGTTTCTCCTTTATATTGTCTGATGCTTCAAGGTAATTTTTTGGAAAGTTGGTTTGAGGAAATGGTTGGATGTTGGACTTGGTTTCCAGCATGAGCCTAAGCTGGATAATGCCCCCCCCATTGAATTGTGAGGTCCCCGGCCTCTATTCTCCATTTCATTTCTCTCATTTTAAGCCCAACCAAATCAATTACCTTTCAAATCTGGACAGGACGGCGTTTCAGGCCATTATAGTATTATGGGGAACCCTGCAGCAGCCGCATCCGTGCTCAACGAGGGAACATGTAGAGCTGCACCCGCCAGCAGGTGTGATACCAGCCAGGGTTCAGCCAGTAGCATCAGTACCGAGCTTCTTCAATGGGCCAGTTGTTGTGCCTGCCCTCTGGTCCCCTCTCCCTACGAACATCAGCAGTCTCTCCTCAATGCCGGTTGGGAGGACCAGCGACCTATCTCTAGGTGGCGGGCGCCACGCTTGCCCATGAAGGTACATAAGGGCATTGGGGATTGAACCCAAGACCTCCCAAGTGTCACTTGCTTGCCTTACAAATTCAGCTTAAAAAAAATATATTAAAAAACCCACCCACGTCAACAACTAGAAGTGAAGGTAAGAGCACATTCTCCTATCTGTCTTGCAGGGGGCTCCAGTCCACATGTGACGCGCTAACCTCACGCCATGTGCTGTTTTCCGCTCAGAGTGCTACGAGTGCGGAAAAAAGGCCCAGAAAAACAGCAAGATGGGATGTGCCAAGGATTTTTGGAAAATTGAGTGTGGGGACACAGACAAAATTGAAATCCCCCGTGTTGGTCCGATGAAGTAAGCCGGTTGCTTTCGCGCGTCACGGAGTGCGCGCGCGGGCAGGGCGCGAAGAGAGAAAAATCCAAATTCAATCCAAAGAGTATTGTCGAGCTTCCCACCGCGCTACGGATCTTCGTTTAGAGCGGAAGGGCTTCGGTACACTCCGCGTGTTCCGTTTTCATATCAAGTCCCGGCGTCGCTCGTTGGTCAGTTCTGAGTCCGACGTGGATGGTCTCAGCCGCGTGGCTCTTTCCTTGTGCTCGTCTTCACTCTGTATCCGGTAGTGGAAACCCTTTGATTCGTAGCGATTGAAACGCTGGCACTCAGTGCACAGGGTTCGAGGCCAATGGGGCGCCACTGCCGTCCACGGAATGATGATCAACTCGTTGAATGACAACAGTAATGAGTAGGGTGGGGAGTGCGTATCGATAATGACAGAACCCGCATCCACGAACCCGGAACAACGATTTTCGGGAGGGAAGTAATATTGTCCGCCGATCCGTGCGACAGCTTCTCGTACGTCCCACTCGCATACACGTGTCCTTTCCTCGTTGTAAGGGAAGGAGCGTGTTGGCGAGGGAGATACGGAAGACTGGCGCCCGACCAAGGAGCAACCGTTAGTCCACATATCAATCAATCAAAAGGAGTTTGCAAGAAAGCAAAACCTCGAGACGTCATCAAAAAGCACAATTGAAAAAGAACTAACTAGTATTTTCCTTCCTTTTGACACGAGGGAAGCATCCATGCATTATTCGGGTTGGAGTTTCGGGGGATCAACCCGCGACTCAGTTTCGGCTGATCAGATCAACAAAAACACGAGACGCCTGGCGTTTTCAAGGCTGCTCCATAGACTGTCTGCAGATGTTGTGCAGCATAAGGCAGATGGTATGCGCAGTGTATTCAAAACGACAGATCTAAACACTCTTGCATTCTCGAACAAAATCCCATCGAGATCAGGGTCTAATCAACGCAGAAATTCACATACAAACATTTCCATGCATACATCCACTGTGGAAGGTGCGAAAATGCCAATGATGCATCTAAGACAAATCGGGGGACAGTACACACGCATCCACCGTTCACAAGACACGAGGATTGAGCTCCCTTACATCCGGGGATTACCCAGGAAACTAATGGAAGAGTTCCGGAAGAAGTTCTTCTTCACAAAGAGTCACAAGAGTTCACTTTGGGTCACATGAGAGACAAACTCGTAACACATCGTCATTCAAATCAGAGAGAGATGGGGGAGAGAGAGAGAGAGAGAGAGAGAGAGAGAGAGAGAGAGAGAGAGAGAGAGTCGAAGAATGTCGAGATAGGAGACACTGGAATCCGACAAAGGAACATTCGGCTTTGCAGCCATGAACTCACACCAAAAAAATGATCCGCAATTATGAGGGCGCATTTGCCGTGAAATTCCAATATGGTCCCAGGCCAATCATCCACTCCACTCTAATTATCAATCCTCATACCTGCACCGACGATCCTGGCCATCCCGTGCTAACTTCCGCCACTGCGATCGTCACCCCACTGACGCAGACTCAACTCGGCTCGCCCGGATCCCACAGTCCGTCGTGGCGATCAAGCGCGCAACCGGCCAGCCTACAGTCAGCCCGGCAGGACTTTTCGACTCGCACCAAACGCATCACCTAGCCACTGCTTCCCAGAAGCTGGCCTGCAAGTGGAAAACGTAAGAGAGATTTGCAGGCGCGCTTGCATAATTTATAGTTGCGAGAAAGGAGATAGATGGGGGAGAAGACAGAGAGGAAATCGAAGTGTAAGAGGAGAAGGTTCAACGAGGGGTGCTCAAGGGAAGCCATGTTGATCCTTCGGACCCCGATATTCAGCCAATCAGATTCGTCGCGCAATAGGAAGATCCTTTTGCTCAACGCGTCTGATTGATGAGCAGGGGTAATCGGAGGATCAACTGGGTTTCGTGAGCTAAGGTTGAAGAGCGAGAAGGAACGAGGCGCGAAAAACAGCGCGAGACGGGTCCAAGATTCAGAGGATCAAGAAGGGGAAACAGGCGCGCAAAAAGCAAAGAAAGAGAGAGAGAGGGAAAAACAGTTGCGATAGGAGAAGAAGAGGAGGGGGAAGGGAGAGAGAAGAGAGCGCGGGGGAAGAAGGACGCGGGAAATAAGGAGGAGGAAGCTCGCATGCGCGGCGCCGACACCAAGAGAAAATAAGGCACCAAAACAGTGACAACTTGCCTACGTCCTACACCAATTCAAAAATTGAAATCACCATATCCACGCGAGAAAGTCGACACGGGAAAAGAAAGTCCTATGCCTATCCGTATTCTCACAAAATTCCTAGAGTTTTTTCCGTCGTGACCGAGAACATACATGCAAAGAAAAAGACACGTCGGGTTTCGCTTATTCCGGAATTCCTAACTGTTGAGCCCGATTCCCAGTGTGCTCGCTAAGGCGTGCGTAATTTCCCATGCATTTCCCGAATTACAAAAAACAGAATTTCAAGAATCAATAGAACTTCCGAAAATGGGGGCCCAAACAAGGCGCCTAAAATCAAGAAAAGCGACGGGGGTTTTGTGAGGTCAGTATGATACAAAAAAGGGGGGTATTGAGTTAAGGGGTACGAAAGATAGCACGGGGTCCGGAAGTGGTTCGTCACACACATATGGTTAAACCAGTAGTACCTTTCCGATATGTTGGTCGCGGACACTGCACACCGAGCGAAAATGAAAATGGGCCGCCCATTTTATTTGTAGACGGTGGCCCTCCACAGTTAGGCCACCGCGTTACCTGGCGCGTCTCGGCAAAATGGCAAGGAGAGGTACTGGTGGTTTAATATTTGTAATGACAAAAACACCGAATTCGGAAAAAAAATTGGCGAACTCCAAAAGCTACTCCCAATAGGGTTTTATAGTGCCTCTGAGTTGTTGTTGTTGTTTTTTTCGCTGTTTTTTTTTTTTTTTTTACGTTTGTATTATGAGCCTGCATTGTTTATTCATGAAATTTTTGACGACATTGGTTGTGGTGGTGCGACGGAAAACCCTGAATTTTTGCCCTTCCACTAACCATCTCTCGATAATACAACACTTGTTGGGGACCGGGTCCGGCGTCCCTTATGAACCTTGCTGGTGATACTTCTGGTGATGAAGATACTAATGGTAGTGATGGTAATGAGCCAACAAATGCGGAGCAGACCTGGTGTCGGTACCAATAACTAGCCTTACACAATTGAGCTAGGCCGCTGATTTTTTTTTTTTTTTTTTTTTAATGGCCCGATGGACCACGGATCAGATATCTCCATTTCATGTCCTTATTTTATAAAACTACGCCACATTTTTCTCTCAATTTCACTTTTCATAGTCTACCTACCACTGCTCCTAAGCCTATACAGGGGACCCCTGCAAGCATAGGCATGTTGTCCAATGCCCTAATTGGCGGTGGTCAGGGAGTAGGGTG
>BFEA01000158.1:1112994-1127227 GCA_003427395.1 Chara braunii | reverse complement strand
GCCGCGTGGGAAAATAGCGGGCCTCGGGTGGGCCTCCGACCTTTTCGGATGGCCGAAACGAAACGACCGCCGCCGATCAGATTTATCAATGGCAGTCGTCGTTGGGCCCGGCCTCCGAATTTTCAGGAGTTTGGGAAAACTGCCAGTTTTCCCTAATTTCCCAACACTGGGCGAGGTACTAGTGGTTTAAAACACAGAGATCTTTGTTTGTTGTTTCCTGTGGCTATGGCCGTTTCTCTTCTAAGACCCGGGTCTCCGTTGTCCCGTGGAGCTGCTAGTGACTCCCCTCCCATCTTGGAGCACCCCTTATTTGTTAGCCCAGCCCTGGTCAGCACCCCCCCCAGCGATGCGTCTTTTTCCAAGAGTTCGAGACCTCTGACAACTCTAGAAGCACTCACAAATTTTATCGTGAGTTCGCAGCCAGGATGGCTGCGTATACATGGATGTGTTTTGTCATGTAGTGCGGGGTTTCCATATGGGGAATGGCGTCGGGCGTGTAGTGGGTGTATATAGCGTCGTTATGCACATAAATAAGGTTGCAGTCGCCAACCGGAGACCGACCGGTCGTTTCGTGAGGCAACGGGGCGGCGGTCGTGGCAGACAGCGGTGCGGTCTTCCGTCGAAGTGCGGGAAGCTGGAGGTCATAGCGTGGTTTCCCGTATAGGAAAGTTTTGTTGTTATCTGTCGGTTTATTCTAGTAGCTGCATTGACAGATGTTGTCATTTTTAGTAGAGGTTAGTTAGCCGACGGTGGACGAAGTTGCGGGCGGATGCATGCAGGTTTCGTTTTGTCCGCAGCGGGGGGAATCGAGTTGAAGCTTGATCTGGGGGTGGACGGAGTTGCAGTCAGATGCATGCAGGTCTCGTTTCTCTTTTTTGTTGTTCTTACTTTTTTTTTTTTTTCACTATTTACATTTATCAATTCCGTAGGGGCCATGTAGGTTTCGTTTTGCCTGTATGTGGTGTAAAAAAAGATATAAGGCGACAGTGGGCGTTTTTGCTTTTCGTATCTTTCCGTTTTTTGGCATCCCTACGCCCAGTGTGGCCAGAGTATGTTTTTCGGATGCGGGCGGATTATTTATTCTTTCTCGGTTACGTACAGACACATTGCCATTCTGTCCTGGACAACAGCAGTGTGATTCCTGTCCCGCGTACAGGTCTTACTACATATACCATGGTGCATATATATAGTACCGAGGTGAGTATGCAATTTGGCACGGCGAGGGGGTGAGAACACGGGTTTTTTGGTTCCACGGATGTGCATGGAAATGTCCTACAGAGCATTCATTGTAATTGGAACAATGCAGAGAAAACTGGCATGGCATAATGTACACTCTTAGACTGTAAAGCTGGTGGAGACTCTTTAGCTTAGCCTATAATCAAACCCATAACACATCAATAGGTTGGTGAACCATACCATGCTAGGCAGCGCTTTCGACACAATCAGTACTGTGTGGCATCATACCAACACCACATAGCAGAAACCGCTCAGGTTGAGGCCCGAAGCATATTACACAGCGGAAAGCAATATAATACACCAGGGACTAGAGAGGAAGTGAGATGGAGAGAGAGACACACAGACACACACACACACACACACACACACACACACACACACACACACACACACACACACACACAGAGTCTGCTGAGAAAATTAGCACGCAAGCCGCTATAAAACGGTGGTCCGCTGGTTTCGCACTTCAACGGCCAAAGTAACAGATCCCCCATTGTGGCAAAGTCCCTGCCACTCGAATAATCACCAAGGGTATGAAAGTTCCACGCTATTCTATTCTTTGTTGTCATTTGCCTTGAATCCATGTTCTTCATGCTCTTTATTTGCATAGTACCCAACTTTTCACCTGTGCGAAACCGAAGGCGTGCCGAATCCCACAGACCCTGAATTCGGAGCACCGGATTATGCTCATGCCCACCAAGTACACTGTTGCAGCCCAACGAGTACTGAGTATGGGCACAATTTCAGCCATCCATAGCACGGTTTATGAATAATTTGCCCGCTCCTTCCAGGGTCCCTGGTATGCCCGTGATTTTGCCTGCATGTCTCTCCAGACGCATTTTTGACATTTGTCGGTGCGATTGCTGATCCGCCGCCGTCCTGGCTGCGCCCCCACGCCCGGCGTGGTATCAGTTGAGAGTAGAGGAGCGCGGCCCCATGACCTGAGAGAGGGAACAAACCATAAAAGACGTGACCGCATCTCTCCTCAGAAGATGGCAATGTTCATCCGTCAGGTCCTAACTTCGAACCCTGCGTACAGACGCGGCGCACACAGTAACTGCGTCCGTGCGCCCTCTGGGTCAAGCAACAAGCAACATATTATTTCCGGCCATTTTTAGAATACAACAAATCGATGCTCCCCACCAATAGATGGAGCCTCCCCCTGGGTACTAGTGGTGACTGTTCGTATCAGCAGCACTAGCGTTGGCGGGGGTTGTGTTAAAAAAAAAAAAAAACACAACAGAATACGACAAATCGTGTCACAGCTTGGGATAAGTCCAACTCACGGTTGAAATTTGGCCATGGGCCTAAGCTGGGTGATGCTTCAAGTAGTTCCTCTGGGGTTAATTGTGAGATTCCCCCCCTCAATTGAAAAGTTCAAAAAAAAGCCCAAGTCAACGTCCTCTATGTGGGACCCGGGGCGAAGTCCCACTAGGAAAGAGGATGGGATTTAACGCCTGAATCTGGACGTGTTGTGTCGGTGGAGGAGCGGAGGAAAAATCGCAATTGATCTGTTTTTCTGCATGTCTGGGTAAAACTCGTCCGGATTAGAACCAGGGCATTCGGTTCCAGTGGGCGGCCACAGTAGACCGCAGGGGTTAGATGGGTTGGAGAGTGTCAGTTCACAAGTTCGGTGTTTCCCCCGGCCGTTATAGGCCAGGGTCAGACCGTGTGATAGGTCTGTGTAGCCTTTTTGGAGTAGAGTAGATTAGTGTCTGGATGCTACGACTTGAATTGCTACATAAATTTGGTTGAGAGTTACTGTAGGAACTTACCCGGGAGTAGTCCTCCGGGGCCAAGTCCCACTTACGCTGATCCTTGATTACTGGTCGTTGATCTTCCAAATCTGCGGTCAGAAAGTGGGACTTGGCCCCCGGTTTTGTGTAGGCATTTACCTCAAGCGAAACTGGCTGATGCTGCCAGGATAAGACCCAGGGCCTTGTCCGACTAGCGGGGGTTTAGGTTATGTTTTGTGTATTTTTCAACGTGGTCACACCGTGACCGTGGAATTTTCAGATCGGATGGCAGGGAGCCCTGCATACTTGAAACCAGAACTAGACCTCGACAAGTGGGGCATGGGCCCGGGTTGAATTGTGGGGTTCCCGGCCTGGACTCAGTTCTTTGATTGCAATTAAAGGTTCTCTGGTAACTATGCTCTCAAATGTATACTCAAGGGACGCTGGACCCGATTTCCAACAGGTGAAGCTCCCCACCAATAGATGGAGCGGCCACCAGTAGGCTGCTAGGGAAGGCTGCTCTTATCACCGTTCCTCGCAGATCTACATTATAAAAAAAAACTCGTCCAGATTCGAGCACCGTATCCAATCCTCTCTTGTAGTGGGACCTCGACGGTCCCTATGGTAGGCCTGGTGAGTTTGAAGATGATTTCGCTGAAGGCTGTCACCCTTTTAGAAAAAAGCAGCATAACACCCTTCTTGGCCTTTTGGCTGATCAGTTTACTATCTGATCAGTGGTCCATCAGACCACGAAAAAAACAAAAAGGAAGACGAGAAAGCGGCATATACAATTCGCAGCGGCGTCAGTCGTCGGCTCAATCGAATCAGTGGCGGGCTGTTAGAGTGGCAGTGGCAGAGTGTGAGCATGCAGGGTTCCCAGTTTCTTATCTGGTGAATGAAGGGTGAGCATGCAGGGTTCGACCATGCATTGCCAAGGATGACACGCTCCACGTAGTCCACTACTTGTGGGACGCTGGACCCGATTTCCAGCAGGTGACGCTCCCCACCAATAGATGGAGCCTCTCCTTCGGTGCTAGTGTTGTCTGCTCTTATCAGCAGCACTAGCACTGAAAGGGGTGTTTTTGTTATAAAAAAAAAAAAAACACGTAGTCCACTACTCTCCACATGAAAAAGACAAAAATATGCCGGTGCATCTTTCCATGTTCTAACGAAAGATTGAGGGCATACTCACACGAGGACCAAAAGACCCTAAATCCCAAAATTTGAGTCAGTTTCTGGGTCACACTGGAGAGGCCCGCTACCCAAATGCCTCAAACGGTGACCCTTTTGTCAGCGGCCTGCGGGGCCGCGGGAGGACCCTTTTTGAGACCACCTCCAGAGGTGGTCTCAATCCAGAGGTGGTCTCAATTTAGAGGTGGTCTCAATCCAGAGGTGGTCTCAATTTACCTTTCGTTGTTTTTTTTTAAATGTTCGCGAATTGAAGAAAATCGTAGACGAAGAAGACAGCCAGCCAAACAACTGGAAGTGCGACCACAAGCATTTTTTACGTTGTAGCGAAGGCCCACGCATTATACTGGCGTGAAAAGAAAAAAGAAAACAAATTCCATCTTTTTGTTTGGTCCTGACCGGGCGCACTTGCCCTGAGTGCAAAGTGTCGGGGTAGCAACTTTGTCCTTTCTGGACGAAGTCCGCCCGTGTGACCACAGGGGGACCAAATGCCTAAAAAAACTGGAACCAAATGCCTCAAATTTTTGAGACTTTTGGTCCCTGTGTGAGTATGCCCTGAGAGTCATTCGCATTTTTCACATTTAGTGAAAAGGCCCATGGCCGGAGTACGTGCGAGGGACTGATAGCGACGAAGTACCGGAGGAAGAACTTAGAAAAGAGAAGAAAGAAAAAAAAAGAAAAAGAAAAGGTGTGCATGTACGCTGAGGGCATACTCACATGCGGACCAAAGTCTCAAAAATTTGAGGCGTTTGGTTCGTTTTTTTTGAGGCATTTGGTCCTCGCGTGGTCACTGGTCACCCGGGCGGACCTCGTCCAGAAAGAACGAAGTCGCGACCCTGACACTTTGCACTCAGGGCAAGTGCGCCGGGTCACACGGGGGAGGACCAAACAACAAGATGGATTTTTTTTTTCAGTTTTTTTTTTTACGCCAGTATAACGCGTGGGCCTTTGCTACAACGTAAATGTTCCTGGTCGCTTTCAGTTGTTTGGCGGGATGTCTTCTTCATCTACTATTCTCTTCAATTCACGAACATGGAAAAAAAAAAAAAAAAACGAAAGGTAATTTGAGACCACCTCCGGAGGTGGTCTCAAAAAGGGTCTGCCCGCAGCCCGCAGGCCGCTGACAGAAGGGTCACCTTTTGAGGCATTTGGGTAGCGAACCTCTCCAGTGTGACCAGAAAAACGACTCAAAATTTGGGATTTTGGGTCTTTTGGTCCTCGTGGGCATACTCACACGGGGACCTATATTCCCAAAATCCCAAAGAAAAGGGGAAAAGGCTGGTCACATGGATCTCCCAAATTCGCAAATGTACTATTCCTGTGCCCATTTGTCAGAGGCCTGGGAAGCTGCGGGCCAAGGGATTTTGCGGTCACCTTTCATTTTTCGTATTTTCTTTGAAAATTGACAAAACTTCGTTCACAAAAGTTCTTGCACAATTTGTGGATGGCGCTGTGACGCCCAACCTCATGCCCGGCGCGACTTCCTGATCGGAGTGGGATGTGGGCCTGGAAGTGCGAAAAGGGGTGTGCCAAGGATTTTTGGGAAAGTGGGGGTGGAGTCCCAGGTCGGAACTGAGATCTCCTGTGGCAAAGTTTCAGGGACATAGATGCAAGAGGGCTAAGGGGGCGAGTTACTTCCGGTCTGTGGGCGGTGGAGGTCGTGCAGCATAAGGCAGATGGCATGCGCGGTGCATTCAAGGCCGTCTGATCCGTCTGTTTTGGTGGCGGCGGTTCGGGGAGAGGCCCGCTTGGGATGGTTGTGGTTCCGATGAGTCGGACCTTCGGGTGCAGACACGTGGCGTCTTTCGTCGCGCGTCCTGGTTAGGCCCCCTAGTTTCAGGGGCTCGTCGGTTGCCGCGCCGCCGACAATTTCCGCAAGGCGTGCGGGGCCAATACGGGGTGATGGAGTTCCACGGAACCACCGTGAGTTGGTGATGCGGGAGGAGGAGACGGAAGGGAGGGAAATTGGTAGTGATAACGACGAAGCCGGGGGATATGAAATATTGCATGTTGTCCGTAGTGGGAAAATCGGGGCACCTCGGATCGCTGGTTGTAGCACAGTGAAACTCCCTGGGGCACAATCGATTCTTGGTTAGGCAGGGGAATTCCGGGTATCTTTGCCTAATACATTCTCTCACCCAAGGGTCGAAGTACTCCAAGTCCCAGGAGCTCGACATCTTGTCATTGCGGGGTAGTGGAATTCTTCCGCACGGATTTTCTCGATGCGATATCGGAAATTCCTATCCGCTTAGGTACGTGGGGAAAGGAAAGTTCCCGCCTACCCGGTACCGGAGATGTCAAGTTCGTTGATGGTCGCGAATCGGCGCACGTGGATGCGTGTAGGCTGCGCAGATCAGATCGCGCTTACACATTTCCCCGCGAGGTATTCGCTGGCCTCTAGGACGATGAAAAACCCAATTCCTTATGCAAAATTGCCACGTGCCACAAACAACTACCCAATCATCTAATCACTTCGTGATCCCGCAAGAAAATCATTCCTGAGCATGCAAGGTGTTCACACACATCAGACATCACAACGACATGAGAATAACAACAAATCAAGGTGATAAGCAATACTGGAAGCAATAATGACGACTATGCAAGAGTTTCTACTATGCTTATGAGTGTATCGAAATGGCAAAGACCAGACAAAAGAAAAGCAACAGACATAATATTCATTTATCCATTCATTCGACAAAACACACAATACACGAGATCAAGACCAATCGCGAAACGAGTGTGGGCTGAAACCAAGACGAGAATTCCGAAAACAAGAAAAAATGGGCGAGCCGCCCTGAGCAGAGATCAAAATTTATATACAAAAGCAAAGAGGAAGATAAGACAAAGAAAATCGCAAATCCACGTCCATGAACCTCAACTTCATCTTCCTCTCTCTCTCTCCGATGCGGACAGTCTGTCGTCACGCACCAACCCACGAAGTCGTCACCCCGCTTAGTCCTCCTGCACCTGTCAGGTTCGCCTGCTCGCTACAGTCCGTAGTAGCCCCACGCATCAACCCCGCCCATTCGGCACCAGCTCGTCGGGTCGCCCGACTCCCACTTCAACTCACCTTTTACTTCGCTCGTGAGCCGACCCTCACTGATTGCACTGCCCCGAGCTTCCAACAACTGGTTAAGAGAGCTATCTAATCGCGCAACCGGAATTTATAGCGTGCATGCATACGCGAAGAACACGGAACTGCAAGGACTTAGAAAGGAGATTGGGAGAGGGGGCACATACGTTCTGCATGGCCAAACCGCGGCGTGGGGGACGTAGCCACTCTCCACGCATCGATCCGAGCATGCAGGCCGCGGGGCTAGCTAGGCACAGCAAAAGGGAAAGAGAGAGCGAGAAAGACGAAGCTCAAGAAGAAGGATACAGTTACAATGGTGCCCGCCCAAAAATTAGTAGTTACTTGCAAAATTAAGGGCGCCGACTAATGAGAGCTCCATTGCAGCCACAAAAAGAAGCGCGCAAGAAAGACAACGCGCGGCAAAATAAATCCCGAATTCCTAAATTCCTAAATTCCTAAATTCCTAACTAATGCAAAAAGAAGCACAAAATTCTGAAAAGAAAATCCGAAGTTCTGAGAGTCATCAAGGGCTCGACAAGATTCGAAAAAGAAATTCAAAAAGAACGAAACAAAATTCCCGCGCGACCTCCGCTCCTAAAACCCGACAACAGAATCAAGAAAGAAGCGAAGTCAAACATTATTATTCGCGCCTTTGTCGGCGCGACAGCCACTCAATCGGCCATCTCAGGACTTGCCCGGCCCTGAACCCAACCATTCGAAAAGAAACGACGCAAAAAGAGGAAGAAGCGAGGACACCGATGCAATTTTCCTTTGATCCCGATCTCCCGTAATTGGCCCATCCTTCCCATCTTATGACCCCTCATTATCATCGCGCAGAAGGTCGCGCGGAACAGAAATTGGTTCGTCACAGCCCCGTGTGACCAGCCAAGTACTAAATCCCAATTTCTCCAGACGGTCGCGACCTTGTCCCATCTGAAAAGGTACAGCAGTGTGACGTGAACCATGCCCAAGACCTCAAATCGGCCCTTTCCAATCCGTCCACATTGGACTTACACACGAAATGTGGAAGATGCGGGGGACGAGCGGAGGAGACTCTCGCACACCTGGTGTGGGACTATCCGGCCTCAAAGCGAATATGGCAATGGTGGGAGCTACACTGGCGGACCTTTGTCGGAATTGCGCTACTCTGAGATGAGGCCTGGGCTATGTTTGGAATCATTCCTTCCTCCTGCTTCAAAGTTGTCGGTCGGGGCTACGTGGCACAAGCAATCCAATCCATCCTGCTTTGGGTCATTTGGACGGATCAGAACAACTTACTTTTTGAGAATCAGTCCACTTCCGATCAGGCTACGAAGAGGAAGATTAAGTACCTAATCAGAACAATGATTATGGTAGACTGGACACGGAAGGCGACAAAAGGACAATCGCCAAAAAGGCTCTGCTGGTTTCTCGTAACATGGGCGCGAGATAACAAACTGGCTGCAGTGACCACCGAAGGCAGACTTCACATTTGTCCATGGCTAAATGATTAGTTACGTTACCTCCTATTTGCTCCCCTCCCCCCATCAACTCTCTACTTCCTTCTCTCTACTTCCCTCCCAACCAGGACACTCGGTTGAGTTTGAGCCACAGTAGGCTGTAGACTTCGGAGGGGGTGGGGGGGTGGGGGGGCGGGGGGGGGTGGCGGCAGTGGGCGTGTCTGTACGAGACGTGAGTTTGAACGCAGCTCAGGGTTTTTCAGTGTGCGCACGCCCTCTGGTTGACGACCATACGTTGTCGACGTGTAAGGTCGCCATCGCGGTAGCTTGTTGCCGTGCGCAGTGTTGGCGGCCACGTTTTGTGACGGAGGCGGGATATCATCGTTGCACGTGGCTGCGTGTGCGGAGTCGTGGCGGTTGTCGTCGGTGGCAGTGTCGTCGATGGAAGAGGCGTCGGGAATGGTTATTGACGGCGGTGTCCGGGGTGGTGCGTTGATGAAAGATGAGAGGACGGCCATTGCTGCGGCTGTGAATGTCGTCCTCTACCGTTGTCTTGTGGAGAGAACCGCGGGGAAGATGAAAGTTGCTGCTCATGTGTGACGGAAGATGACGGCACTACAGAGCAGCGGTGAAGGCTTGGACTTGGCTACAGTTTCCGACGTCGTCCTCCAGGTGTGCTACGCGTTGGGGAGCGACGCATTTCCGAGGGCGACTCCACATTGGTGGATGAAGCGGCGGACGGGAGGCACGTGGGAGGACCTGCGGCAAACCGACGACGCCACCGACAAGTACTTCAGAGACAAGCTCCGAATGTCGCCATGTGTCTTCCGTGAAATCGCGGAAACACTTTCTCCATACCTGCAACGGCGTGTGACGTTTTACAGGGAGCCGTTGCAGCCTGACCACATCGTGGAGTACGCTCTCTACAGGTGGGCGTCGGGTGAGACGTACGACAACGGAACGTGCAGCTTCGGTATAGGGAGGGCTTCTGACATCACGGCGGTGCGAGACGTTACCGCCACCTTGCTTGCAGCGTACCCGGACAAGATTTCGTGGCCCACTGGCTTGCAGAAGGCCGTCGTGTTGCGCGCCTTCGCAGACAAGGGATTTCCAAATTGCCACGGGTGCATCGACTGCACCCACATCTACGTCGACAAACCCGCCAACGCGAACGGGGAGGACTACTGTGATCGGAAGCGGCGATTTTCTGTGCAGGCGCAAGTTGTCGTGGACTTGAATTTGCGTGTACTGGACACCTTCGTGGGTTACCCTGGCAGCGTGCATGACATGAGGATGTTGCATCTGTCCAGGTTGTGGGAGCGAGCGAAGCGTGGAGAACTTTTCACTGGGCCGCATGTCATGCTGCCGTTCGGCGTCTAAACGAATGGATACTTGCTTGGCGACAACGGCTATCCCCAGTCGGAATGGATTGTCGTCCCTTATGGAGGTCTCGCGCAGCACCCCGTGGAGGCACGGTTCGACAACAAGCAGAAGACGGGGAGGGGGGCGGTTGAAAGGGCGTTTGGAAGATTGAAGGGCATGTGGAGGTTGTTCCTCCGCACGCACAAATGCAACATGGACACGTTGCCGCAACAGTTCATCGTTGTCTCCATCCTACACAACATACTGATCGATGCTGGCATTCCCTTCGACGACAATCTGTTGTGGGAGGTCGGTCCGGACGGCGTCCGACGCAGGGTGGATCTTGGTATGCATGCGTCGCTGCGTCCTGTTTGCATGGAGTCATCGACCGGGGACGCCCTCATTCTGAGGGATGCGTTGGCGGAGAGGATGGGTGCGCAGTGAGGACGGGTGGTTGTGGGAGTGGCGAGCCGAAGAGGGTCTTAATGTGGCAAGACATGGGAGCAGACTGAAGCGGGGAGGCACCGCAAACATTATGGTCCAGGAACGATAGGGAGGTACGCCCTCCCGTACCATGTGGAGGTGCTGAGAGGAATCTGTTATGACGCCGTCCCAGATTGCTGCCGTCCTGAAGATTGTTTCGTCATCGACAAGCACAACGTGCTTTCCAAGCACGGGGGTGTCCCGCGCACATATCCGCCAACTTGTCGTCTTGTTGTTAGCGTGTTGCAGTGAGGTCGTGGGTGGTTGATCATCGCGGTCGTTTTTTGTCGCACTTTTTCCACACTACCGTCCTTTATGGACCAATGTTGTTTTAGCGGCGCAAGCTGGTTGTGGAAAAGTTCGTCCACGTTAGTGTCTTTCATTATCGTAGTGATCATCGGCGTGCGGAAGTCGATGATGGTTTTACGGAAAGTGGTGTTGAAGCACAAACGGGTAGTAGGTTTCATGTTAGGAAGTCGTGGGTTCGCCAGTTTAGGGTTAGGGGGGGTGGGGGGTGCATGGACGGCGATCGAGCCACGATCTTTTTTTCTTTGCAACTGTTGTGATTGCCAACCTTCGAAGGCTTCGCCTTCTTTTAAATGATCTTCTTTCGTTCACTGGTGTTGGCAAGCGGTGTGCAGTCATGATTTTGGCGATGTATTTTCGTTCACGAAGTGCAGAAAAGTTTCTTTGGCGTTTTTGTGTTCAGGCGTGTGTGTGTGTGTGTGTGTGTGTGTGTGTGTGTGTGTGTGTGTGTGTGTTGTCATGTTTTCCCCTTTTATTTTGCATTTGTGTTGCCGTGAAATCTTAAAAACCTTCGCACAGGAGTTCCTGCGAAAGCAGGGTCTCACCATCAGCAACGATCAGATCGGTTAATGGACATTATGAATCTCTTCTCCCATGAAAACAACACATCCCCATTACCAGAACACATCTCCAAAACAAAGACGCCTGTCCCATCGCCTACACAACACACGAATCCATTGTCTTGTGAGATACAACAACATTGTTTCCTTTCCGTTGAGAATCGCTACACGACTTTACAGGGTGTTGAAATGAAGCACAGAATATAACTGGAGCCTCCGCTTCGCCTAACAACCATGAGGAACGCAGGTACACGACTCGGAGAAACGGGAATGTGAAGGACGATTTCAAAATGACATAACACGGCCTTAAAATCGACAACAATGTAATCACCGTTTGTCATGATAAGAACAAGCGAAAACAAGCACTAACAAGCACAAGTTAAAAAGTACACACCGAACGCCACAAATTACGTGCACGTACACACACCGAAGCTTAGATACAAGCGCCAGAAAGCGAAACACACTGCGTGAGCGCCCTGCCAATGGAAGGAACGATGATGGTGGCGACCGCGACGTCAATCGGAACAGACTCCCCGTTGCGACTACACACCCTCCCCGCCGTCATCATCGTCGACCTCCACTATCATCCACCCTCGTCGGCAGTCCATCGACTTGGACTCCCACTGTCACCCACCCTCGGCGCCATCAACATCGTCGTCGTTCGACTCTTCCCCCTCATGGGGGCCTGTGGCGATCCAATCCATCTTCGTCGCTTCCATCGGGGAGGACAACGTCGCATCGTGATTGAACGTGACGCCGCACTTCGACGCCCAGTCGGGGATGTACAGCGGGGGGGGAGCGAAGGTCGAAGGCGGTCTTCCGAGTTTCTCAGTCATGACAGTTGCGGCTAGCAAGACATGACGACGCGAGTCGAAATGGCGATCCATGGAAGCAAGAAGGGTGGTCTTCGCCGTTAGCTGCACGAAAACCCAGGCGTCGAAGTGCGATCTAGCGTCGTCCCCAACCATCCTCATTATCCACGCCGCCGCCGCCAGCAGATATCTCATCACCTCCGCCAGGGACTTCAGGCGCTCGTAAGAGGCACGCCCTGAGTCCATCGCCTCCACCACTTTGCTGAAGTCGCGCACCAGACGTTGGGCGATGGCCTCCTGGTACGCCGCGCACTCTTCGTCCTGGTGCCTGTCCTCCACCTTCGCTCCGACGAACCACAAAGGGAGCTTCATACCCAGCTCCAGCGTCGTTCGAAACACCATCGGGCTCACTAACGAGCGTCAGTCCTCCGCTGCCCACATCGCTCTAGCGATGTCAGTCACCGCGTGGCTCAAGGCGTATTGGTACGCCAAGTGATACCCCTTGTGTCTGCTTTCGGACTTGAAAATCCACTCGTGGATCGCCCTCTTCGCAATGGTCTCCACCTTCAGCGCCCTTTCCTTCACTGCCGTCAACTTCGACCCGTCTTCGATCTTCTTCTGCAGGATAGAACTATGGGGGAGGTTGATGCTCCTTCGGATCGGCGATGGCTGCACTCCTATCGCCACGTCAACGAGGTACACACGGGCTTTGTGTATGATATGGATGATCCTGTGTCCCCGCGTTTGATTCCAGAACCGAATGTCGTCCGTCCATAGCCTCGCGGCCAAATCCATCGCTTTCGCCTCGGCACGTTGCCCGCGAAGCCTGTTCGCTACCGCTTCCTCGTTTTCGCCTCGGCACGTTGCCCGCGAAGCCTGTTCGCTACCGCTTCCTCGTCTTCGCCTACTGTCCCGCCATCGCCTGCCTTCGCAGCGTCTGCCACGGACGACGCAACCTTAGTTGCCTCCCCGCGCGCCTGCGGCGCGGGGGAACGTTTCGTCGATGAGTCGATCACGGCCTGGGAATTGCTTGTGACGCCAACAGGCTGTTCGGTCCGCCTAATCGACGGCGTCCGCTGCTGATCATGCCCCGCCTCCGCGGCGAACCCCCCCCTCTGCTTCACTCTTCTCTCGAGAGTTTGCTCCTCTTCTTCTTCGAAGTCGTCGTCCTCCTCCTGTCTGTCCTCTGCATCCACCCAAGCAGACTCCACCTCTCGCCGGATTGCGGCCTTCCCACCTTGGACGACCCTTCTTCTCTTCAGGGGATCGTGGCGACCTTTCTTCGGTGCGAGCTCGCCTTCCGCTACTTGTTTGCCAACAGCTCTCCCACGTGCAACTCCGCGAGAAGTCATACCATATCCTGTATCGACGATGGAATGGAAGCCGAGTGAGAACAACGTGCTTCCGTAAACGGAGGAGATGGCGGGCAACACATCTTAACGCGGCGCGCCGGACGACGCGGGCACTGTTGCTAGATGGCGCCGAAAGCTAAAGGCGGCGAGAAGATGTGTTCGCGACGCGCAATAAAGAAGGTTGTCGGCGGTTGTATTTGCGGAGATGTCAGGCAGCGAGAAGATCACATGGCGCCGCGAATGGAAGACGGTTGATGGCGGGTGATCTGGCATTGGGGAGACGATTAGATTGCGGTGCTCGCGAAAACAAGGCGATGGATGGGGTGGAGGGGGTGGGATGGCGAGAAGAAGTCCCGCGACAGCGAAAGCACCACTCCGCGTAAAGATCATACGCACACTTTGGGATGACTGTAGTGTGGGTCAGTATCGCGGTACTTATTGCAAAGTGGTGGTCGCGGGTGGATCTCTCGAGAGATGGCGCGCTGCCGTTCGGTAATCCGCTGCGCGTGTGTCTTTGTCGGGACACGGCGGACATCAATCGAACGTCGTGCCCACTACCATAGGGCGAGAAGACAAACGATGACCAAAAAAAAGGACATCGGGGGGCACCTCCCCCCAAGGACACGAAAACCCTACTCCGCCAAACCCCCGCTGTGCCGGCCGAACACGACAACCCCCCCCCCAAC
>BFEA01000158.1:1087200-1107277 GCA_003427395.1 Chara braunii | reverse complement strand
AGAGAGAGAGAGAGAGAGAGAGAGAGAGAGAGAGAGAGAGAGAGAGAGAGAGGAGTTTCTTCTGCCATTGGAAGAGAAGAGCGCGGGCAAAACAAGGCTGGCTATCTGCCTTGTCGGCGAACGTTACAGACACGTGAGTGCACGATGAAAAGACGAGAGTCCAGTCTGGCTTGTCACAAACGAGCTTCTCGCACGTCACCGGTCTGACCTCTTTGTTTCATCAAGAGGCATAGACAGGAAGAACAACAATTGCTGCACTTCAATGCTCCTGCGGTCGCTCCTCCATCCTTACCTCCCCCAGGCATCTTTCTGCACTTCAATGCTTTAAATTTGCATCAGCGGTCCATCGGCGGATCAACCGGCAAACAGAAAACGTATAAATCAGTACCTGAGTTCAGGTCATCCACATCTCTGTCATCGGCACATACAGCTGCCCCGACGGACATTTTGCTTCCCCATTCGGCTGCACCACTGGAGCGATATTGGAAGCCGGCCGAAAAGGTGCGAAAGCCTTCTTGTCCCTCTTTCTCAGTGTCTGTATTCCTGTAGCTCGTGCACACTCTCCTGTTTTTCTTTGCGACCATGTTTACATCTCTCTCCCCCTCTCTCTCACACACACACTGTGTTTCTCTCTCTCTCTCAAACAGTTTTTTTTGTTTCTCTCTCTCTCTGTTTGTGTTTGCGCCAGCTTGTGTTTTTCTCAGTTGCACACGAGTAAGGGAATGCGAAGCATTCGAACGTGTCCGTAGGTCCGAAGTCGGAATTGTCTTCAGGTATAAGAGGTGGGAGCGGAGTCGGGGCGAGAGGCGGAGGTAATGGTGGAGTCGGGGCGGAAGGCGGAGGTGATAGTAGAGTTGCGGCGGGAGGCAGAGGTCGGAGGTCGGGGGCGGAGGTGGAGGTGGGAGGCGGAGGCGGAGGTGGAGGTGGTGGGAGAGTCGGGGCGGGAGGCGGAGGTCGGGGGTCGGAGTACGAGGCGGGAGCGGCGGCAGGAGTGGTGACGCGGAGAGAGAGAGAGAGAGAGAGAGGCGGAGGCGAAAGTGGCGTGCAATCGTGGGCGAAGGCGGAGGTGCGCGGTGGGAGCGGAGTCCGTGGTCGAGGTGGATGGGGAGGTGGGAGGTGGGAGGTGGGATGTGGGAAGCAGAAGCGGATGCGGACGTGGGAGCGGGGTTGGGGCCTGTGGTGGAGGTCGGAAGTCAGGGACGAGGCGGGAGCAGAGGCGGAGATAGGGGGAGAGGCGGAAGAGAAAGCGAAGGTTGGAGGTCGAATTCGGAGTTGTTGGCGGAGGCAAGGGCGGAGGCGGAGGTTGGAGTGCGGGGCTGAGGTCGGATGCGCAGTCGGGAGTCGGAGGCAAAGGTGGGAGGTGAGTCACGGTCGCAGGCGAAGGCGGGAGGTGGGAGCGGAGTCGCTGGCGGAGGTGAGAGCGTAGTCGTGGGCGGAGGTGGGAGCGGAGTCGGGGCGCGAGTCGATGGCGGAGATGGGAGCGGAGTCGGGGCGGGAGGCTGAGGTCGGAGGGGAGGGAACGCGCGAACGGAGGCGGAGGTGATGGCAGAGTCGGGCCGGGAGGCAGACGCCGGAGGTCGGAGGTCGGGGGCGGAGGCACGCGCGGAAGTGGAGAAGTAGGGGGGAGGTAGGAGCCGGAGGCGGAGGTGGTAGCGGAGTCAGGCCGGGCCGCCGGGAGGTCGGAGGCCGGGGGCGGAAGCGAAGGTGGAAGCGGAGGCGTGAACGGCGGCGGGTGCACTGGTGAGGTTAGTGAGTGTGTGTGTGTGTGTGTGTGTGTGTGTGTGTGTGAGAGAGAGAGAGAGAGAGAGAGAGAGAGAGAGAGAGAGAGAGAGAGAGAGAGAGAGAGAGAGAGAGAGAGAGATGTTGGTAATCATAGAGCGCCGCTAATTGTTTGCAGATTAAAAATTGGAAAAAAAGGAGTTCGGGGAGCGTGCCCAAGAATCTTCCTTTTTCTTCGGAGCCAAGTCCAACTAGCAGCGTTGAGTTTCCTCAACTCCTGAATCTGGACGTGTTTGTGGCGATGCGCGGTTGAGGAAACTCAACGCAATTTCTGCACATCTCCACAAACACGTTCAGATTCAGGCGTTGAGGAAACTCGACGCTGCTAGTGGGGCTTGGCCCCCGGGAGCAGGGCCGACGTAGGCTCAGCACCTCCCGGTGGTGACCCTGTTTAGTCCGGCATGGTTTCTCTATAAATGATTGGATGACCAAAATAAATAAATAAATAAATAAATGGCTGGACGACTGATGTAGGAATTTGTTTGCTGTTTTGGTTAGTTATTAGATTTTTTTTTATTTTTTTTTTTCAAGATGGTTAGTTAATAGTTCTCACAGTGTCCATGCCGTTTCCTTTCATTTAAAGGTTACCGTAATTTGAGTAGGAATAATGAACGATTGGTCGAATTAAGCCCAGGTTCCTTTTTCTGGATTCCGAGATCATTACCTTAAAGTTTCCCGTTTGAACCTTGGCAGCTACGTAGTTGATCGACTCAACGTAGGAATACAAGGACGCTGGGCCTTGTATTCGGAGATTACCTTCTGGACCAGGTCCAGCGTCCTTGTATTCCAAGACCTTTCTGGACCAGGTGCAGCTCCTTAGCCGAAGCTGGGTAATGGCCCCTGTACTATTCCGACGGGTTGTTTGTTGAGGAGTCCTGGCCTCTGTTACTTTTTTGAGCTTAAGGGTGGGTAGACCGTCCAATTAAAGTCCTATGCTCTCAACAATTGAAGTCCAATTAAAGTCCTATGCTCTCCTAGCAGGTGAAGCGGGTTCCGGTGGAGATCTTGGTGGTAATAGCAAATATTCAAATGAGAACTTTTGAAGGGAAGGGGGGGGGGGGCGAAGAAAAAAAACGTTGTCGAGGTGGGTAGACCGTCTAATTAAAGTCCTATGCTCTCAACAAACAAAAAAAAGGTTCCTTCCTTTTCTGTTGCATAAGAAAAAAACGATGAAAAAAGAACTTAGTCGATATACATACGGGGAAACTACGCGGGGGTCACAAAAACAGTTTGAAATTACACTTGGGGGGCAAAACGAGTTCCAAATTGCACTCCGGGCAATGCACCTGACTGGAAAGATGGCTTGTATACGTTACTCGGAGTGCAATTTGAAACTTGTTTTGGTCCATAAAAAGCCAAGTATAATTTTAAACTGTTTTTGTGACTCCCGCGTAGGTACCCCTATATATACATAACTCCCACGGAACAGTCTGTCACAGCCCCTCTTTTGTTGTCCTCTTCTCCCTCTCTGCCTACGGTTTAGGGGGCAGTTCTGTTTGGTATATATCACGACTTCGATAGCCACTCTGCCACCTTCGCCCTCTCTTCCCCCCCCCCTTTCGATTTATGCGTGTCATCCTTGCGCAGAGGCCATGCTCACCTTCTCTCTCTGTATCGTTCCAATTTTAACGGATGTCTCGAAGGACACTCTGCTACGGTTTTCGCCGGTCAGGTTGAGCGTCAGCCGTGGGGGCCGTACTCGGCGATGCTGTGCCTCTAGTAGTGCCAGCGGCGTGGCTGGAGTATATTTTGTGGCTGTGACAGACCTTTCTTTGTCTCGTGGGTGTTTTTTTCTGGCTTGTGATGGGGTGTAAACCTTTAGGCTGTAGAGTTTTCCGTCTTGTGTGGGTGAATAGCGGCCACGCTGTACCTCTTCTAGTGCCAGCGGCGTGTCTGGAGTGTATGCTCTGGCTGTGACAGACCTTTCTTTCTTTGGTGAGCGTTTTGCTGGCTTGTGATGGGGTGGTAACCTGCAGTCTGTAGAGTTTCCCGTCTGGTGTGGGTGAGTGATAGACTGATAGTCTGCTTTGATTTTTGTCACAGGTACCCTTGAGGGCAGTGGTTGGTGGTCCCCACCACCTCAGGGTATCAGTTGTCGGGCAGTCGTTGATGCTTAACCACGACGGGGGTCACGGTGGATTATCACTTTCAGTATCATCCGTTAGGGGACTCTGCAGACTGTAGAGGGTTCAGCCTCTTGATGAGAGGGTGGAACTCCAACGAAACAGTCTGTCACAGCCCCTCGTTTGTTGTCCTCTTCTCCCTCTCTGCCTACGGTTGACCGGGCAGTTTTGTTTGACGATATCTATATCTATGGGGCTATGGGGCTCGCCGCACTACTCTAGATTGGAGCTTTTTCTTGAGTGCGGCATGGCTGCACTTATTAAGAAATGGGCGCTCGAAAACCTGTTCTAGAGCTGTCAGAACGACTCTAGAAAAGTAATAAGGTAGTCATTGCTCGGCTCGGCTCCACTTACCCGATAAGTTCCCTCTATATTTTTCATTTCTTGAGCTGTCAGAGCGGGTCGGTCCTTCTCACTCTAGAATGATCTAGAGCACCAGCCTGCAAAGGCGGTTCTTTCTAGTGACGTCCGGAGGACCCTTGAAATGCCTTGGTTTTCCTTGAGTGGGCCTTTGAGTCCCGAGGACCCTTGAAACCCAGGCTGGCTCTGTCCTGTTGACCCTTGAAACCCAGGCTGGCGCTGTCCTGTAGTGAAATGCCCAAGCTCAGCAAGGGACGGATGAACTCTTAACTCTATGCTTTTCTAGAGTCTAGAGCTAGTGTGGTGATGTGTAGATTTGAGGACCTTTCGAGACTCTGACAGCTCTAGAATGACTCTAGAAAATTTTCACGAGTCTAGAATAGTGCAGCCAGCCCCATAATCTAGTATAATCTAGTAATCTACATACATGACACATTTATTATTGCCATCAGGGTCACCAGCCCGTACGTACGGAGGTCCCCGGGCAGACCTCCGTAGGGCGTTGGGGGTCCCGTACGGGTCCGAACCCGGCCCTCGCCAAAAATTATTTCGGGGCCTAAAAATAATATTTTTTTTCTGATTTCTGTTTTCTGAGTTCGACGTTCGGCCCCCGCCAAAAATTATTTCGGGGCCTAAAAATAATATTTTTTATCTGATTTTTGTTTTCTGAGTTCTCTATGACGTGAGGTACACGCCTATAAATTTTCAAGTCATTTGGCTCAGCCAAATAAGAATTAATGGCGGTGTTGCCCACGTTTTTTTTCACTTTTTACTTTTTGTTTTCACTTTATACTTTTTGTTTTCACTTTAGTTCGGGGTCTAAACAATTTTATTTTTTTTGAAACTTTTTTTGTGTGTTTTGCATTATGTGGAGTACACATCTGTAAACTTTCAGGGCATTTAGCTATTCCAAAAAAAAATGAAAAACCGCCAAAGATGGTGGTGTCGAAAAACGTGCTCGCGAACTCACTAAATTTAATTCTTTTTTTATTTTTTGTTATTTTATTTAAATTTATTATTAGTATTTTTTTTTCATATTTTATTTTAATTTCTAATTTGGTAAGGAATTTGGATGTACTGCTCAGGCAAATCTTGTTTCATTTATTTTTCTTCATAACATATCTTTTTTTCAGATGTTTTTGATTTTTTTGATTTTTTTTTTTTTTTTTTTTTTGAATCCGCGTTCGGCCCGAACGGCGGAACGCATCCCCAAGGGGTCCTATACGTTCGGGTGTTCGGGACGGGCCGAACCGGTTACCCTGATTACCATATTATAATATGTATATAATATGTATAAACTATTATAAAGTTGAATTGGCGAATAATAAAAGTAAAATAATAAGCTAGTAAATATAATTAGCTTGACAATAATGGTGTGATTTTTATTTTAAAAATATATATTATAAGTTGAATTGGCGAATAATGAAAGTAAAATAATAAACTAGAAAATATAATTAGCTTGACAATAATGGTGTGATTTTTCTATTAAAAAATATATTATATGATATCAGAAAATGTATTATATGATATCAGAAAATGTATTACAAGTGAAAGGGATACCCATCAAAAGCCCTGAGGCTTTCCAGAACTAAGATTCTCGGCCTTCTTTTTTTCATAAGGGCTTCACTGACCTTTTTTCCTGCTCGGGTTTACTTAACTGCTTCACTGACCTTCATACTTCAGCTTTGCAATTTGCATTTGCGTTTCTTGTTTTTTTCTTTTTCCTTTTTTGTGTGCGCATTTACGTTTCGATTTGCATCATAGGGCAATCGGTGGTTTTATTTTGTTTTCATTTTGTTGCCCCTTTTTTTTTTTTTTGCGTTTGGTGTCTTTTGGCTGTATCTATGATATAGGCACTGCACAGATCATCTCTCTCTTCTGCTTTGCCTCTCTCTCTCTCTCTCTCTCTCTCTCTCTCTCTCTCTCTCTCTCTCTCTCTTTTCCTTATTTCCCAAAAGAAAGACTTTTTCTAAATTTATTATAATTGCTGGAAAATGGGTCCTGCATCCTCTCTTACAATGAATAGTACACACTCCACGCTGCTCTCCATTACAATCCAGAGAACCTGAGACTGCGGCATGGATTACTTCCTAATTAGGAATGATTTACCGCTGCTCTATCCCTGTTTTGGAAATTCTGCGATAATCTTTTGTGTTGCACGGCTGAGAGGGAGACGCTGAAAAAAGGAATGTGTTACTTAATACTCATACATTTCTCGGCTTTTTATTTAAAAATAAGATCAAATGTAGTTTCTGTTAAACCACCAGTACTTGGCCCAGCTATGGGCCACGGAGATAAAATAGAGTAGAAACGTTTCTAGTGGGATGAATTTGGACGCTCCTGTAGTGGCCCATACGTTTCCTAAAATTGTGGCTTGTTAACGGCCAGTACTGGTTAAAAAGAAAAAAGAAAAAAAAGGAAATGTAGTATCTGTTCTGGGGCACGGTTCCACTAGGAAACGAGTAAGGTAAAGTATTCCACGGCGACACCTGTGGGACGTCTGTGGGACGTCCACTAGCCGTTGGTGGATGGAAATCGTAGAGCAGCAAAATCAAGACGTTTTGTATGTCTCGGAGTTTGTGTTTTAATTTTGTTTTTGTTGTTTTTCTTTTTTTTTTCGAATAATAGGATATGGGAGGGCCCGTTTCCCGGCTTGATGTTAATAAAGTTTGATYTTYTTAAAAAAAAAAAAAAAAAAAAAAAAAAATAGCAAGTCTCTTTTTGATTGGCAGGCAGCGCTCGAACATCAATTTTTTTTTTTTAAGCACTCGAAAAAAATAGAGTACTCGACCACGTCGGTATTGACCGTGCTTCTTTTCCCTGTGTCGATAGCAAGCCGCTCGAGTACTTCATTTTCTATGCAAACTAAAAGAAAGAATCTGCTCGTTTGAGAATGAACCCATCACAAACTTTTTTTTTTTTTTTTTAACTCTATAGAACGTAATAGGGAGGGTGATAAGAGCATCCCCCCCTATGGTACCTAGATGATCTTGCTTTGGTTATGAATGAAATGTTATGGAATGGATGTCGAGGAGGGGTGTTTCTTTCCTTTTTTCAGTGAATCAGTGCTAGATGACATAGTAGGATCTGGCGCCCAGGGAGGGGCGAAGAGGTGCTGGTTCATACTTTATTATTATTATTATTATTATTATTGCGAGGCTACGCCCGCTTAGCCCCTACGGGGCCCTATCTGCAACAAGGTCGGCCGCCCTAAGTGAAGGCAGGCACGACAGGCCCTTCGGGCCTCATTCTTCAGGGTACCCCGCAAGGGGGAAATTCAGACAGTTGCATTGCGCCAGTTGGTTGAATGAATCCAGGCCCTGGGCCGCCTGTGTAAATGAATGTGAAGCAGGCCCTGGGCTGGATACGGGTACCAGGCCAGACACAGGCCGAAAGCAGTTGATCGCATGCAACCACTTCAGGCCCCAGGCCTGCTCCCTTCGTGACTGGGCCTGTGCCTACCGGGGCCTACCGGAAGTTTCCTGGACTGGACACAGGCAGGCCACTTCGATATAGGGAAGGGCCTGCCTCCTCATTCGGCATTCGGGTGCTGGCTGCATGCTGCGTGAGCGCTGCTGCGCAATGCGCTGGCTGGCTGGCACTCACGCTCTCCCGGGCGAGTAGGAGAGAGCACGCAGCCATAGCCAAGCTGCGCTGCTGTATGCTAGGTGAAGCGCAGGGTGGTCCTTGGGGTGCTAGTGGCATCTGTGAGGTGTGGATCGGGGTTGAGAGTGTTATGAGAGACATACCTGGTGCTGAAGCGTGCGACATTGGTCGCCATATGCTCGTACTTCGGGAATGCTGTTGATGTCATCATTCTGCTTCATAGTATAGGTTAGATAGGATCTGCCACCTGTAGTCTGGGCGCCGAGCGCCAATAGGATATCAACTCTGGTTCGTAGTTGATGATGATGGGACTTCTTCAGCATTGTCAATTTTGAACTCTTGGTGTGTTCTTATTTGGTGTATCTCGTGATGCCAGTCTGCTGTGGTTCGAGGTCAAGACTATCTGGGCTCATATGTATGATGCTGTTTGATTGCTGAAGTTCGCTGATGCTCATCTTCCTTGCATTATTATTATTATTAAATAAATTTGGACCATTTCTCGATTTGTGTGTGTCATCCTTGAAAGCGCAGGGGCCATGCTAATCTTCTCTCTCTGTATCGTTCCAATTTTAATGGATGTCCCGAAGGACGTTCAGACATTTTTGCTCTCTTCGTTATCTGGATTTCCAAAGTACTGTCATATGTGAGGGACTCTGGATCCGTTTTCCAGCAGGTGGCAGCTCCCACCAAATAGATGGAGAAACGGTGTCCCGTTAGTCACCCTAAGAGACTCCCTCACAGCAATTATAGTCGTGGCCAACTTCTCTCCCAGCGGGGACACTCGTTGAGCAGTGAATCGTCTCTGTCGCCTTTTGTAGCACTTCAAACGTCGGCCTCCTAAAACCCATCTTGGCAAACCTGACGTCGCCTTTTTTTTTTTCTTCTTTTCTTTCCAATGTCTTTAAAATTACTTTGCTTCCTTTTTTTTGAGGTGTGGCACAGGTCATTATAGGCTATGACCTGCCAAGAATGGGTTGTTTGTGGAGGATTCCCGGCCTCTCCCTTGGTGTGCGTAATCAAATGAGCTGAGTTTTCCTAAAAATAAAAATATAAATAAATAATAGGCCATGACTCGTGTGCTAGTGGAACCGTGCCCCTGATCAGTTTAAATTTGATCAGTGGTCAATCGGGCCACATTAAAAGGAAAAAAAGAGAGAAATGTTTTACTTGGTAGTAGATTTGTCTAGGCCAGTATTCGTCTCTACTTTTTGTTTCTCTTTATTTATTTTCAAAAAAGGGCGATGGCCTTATCTTGTTGCACTGATCAGCCTTTCGGTAATTCAGAATTGTGGAATTTGATTTTTTTTTTTTGCGTCTCTATTATTTTGGAAATGGGTTATGGGCTTTATAACTGACCGGCCGTCAGTTCTATGGGCCTCGTTCGACACCACTTGCCCTAATCATGCACCCTTGAAGTGGCTAATTGTTTCTGCATCCCTGCGGCCAAGTTTCCACCCTTGAAACGGAAGTGCAGAAGTGCAGCTCAGGCAAACCGACAAAAATCCCAAGGGTGCCTCGGGAGGTCACTTGGGGCGCAAGGGTTTCACCCTTCAAAATGGGTAATATACGGACCTTTTTCATTTTTTCTTTTTTTTCCCACCAATCAGCACTGTTCCTGGTGCAATGCCGTCAGCACTTCAGTTTCGAGGACGACCGTCTCAAGGGTTTTGTCAAGGGGTTGTGGAACGAAAAAACGAGTTAGGGGAAATTAATCACCCTTCGTGAGTTAGGGTGCCCTTGAAACTCAAGTATTTTCAAGTGGTGTCGAACAAGGCCCTATGATTGTATATCGAGTCCATCACCGAATTTTCAAAAGTTCTATATTTTACACATCTGCTTCCACTCCAGGGTGAACTCAGGTTTGCATTTCAACTCAGTTCTGTATTTAGACAAGTTCATGGGTGTAGCACCAACTGAGCTTGCTTGCGCAGTCAGTTGAAGTCGTCCATTTTTTACCACCCAGCCACTTCTTACTACTTATAAGTTATATCCTTCTAGTACTCTCCTTTGGACTTGTCTGATCACTGAAAGGATTTTTAATTTTTATTTAGTTTTGGTAAGTCGGTGACTCCTTTCTATTCGTGGGGAGCTGCACTTGTTGGGATCTGAGCCCAACGCCCCATGTGAAAGGAATGATCTAGTTTTCTTAGAGATATGCATTATAAATAAGAGGTACCTGCTTTTTTTTTTGGGCTCTCATTTATTTAGAGGTTTGCATGAACACTCAGTTTGCCAGACGCTTGGGAGTAGTAGAGAGAGGCCCTTATTGGGCCGCCTTGGTCTGAAAACTGTTAGCGCTGTGTACGCAATTTAGTTTAAGCAGCATTGGAGGACAAAAGAGAAGGGAGCTGGGCTTTCGTGAGGCCGATTCGTTCTTTCTTTTTAAATTTTTGGTGTGGACCATTTCTCGATTTATGTGTGTCATCCTTGCGCAGGGGCCATGCTAATCCAGCGGCCTAGGTCAGTTGGTTAGGCACGCAAGTGGCATTCAGGAGGTTGTGGGTTCGAGCCCCACAACCGCCTGCGGCGCAATTAGTGCCAACCAGCGGTGATAGTCCGTGCGATACCTCTGATCGTTGGCCAACGCGGGTGTGAGTGTGAGTGTGAGTGGGTTGTGTGTGGTGTGTGGGAGAGTGTTGGCCTTAGACACTGCTNGAGTGGGTTGTGTGTGGTGTGTGGGAGAGTGTTGGCCTTAGACACTGCTGTTATTCGGTTGGGCTGGGGGACGATGAAAAGGGAGGCCCAGCTGCTGGCAAAATGCGCGGTCTTTGCGTTCGCCGGACCCCCACCGGCGCCCCCACCCCATCCTTGACCATCATGGTTGGGGTGGAGGAGGGGCATTATGCATCCCCTCTGATGGCTGGAGGGAGACGACAAAGCTATGTTCGCAGGGGTCCCCTGTATAAGCCTTAGGAGTAGTGGTAGGTAGGTAGGTAGTGAAGGTGATTAAAGATTTGAGATAAGAATATAGCGTAGCTAAAAAAAAATAAAAAATTGTTTCTCTGTATCGTTCCAGTTGTAGCGGAGAATGTCTTGGAGGATGCGTGACGAGTTTTCATAGCAGTTTGTGTTTTAGTATGCAGTTCGGTTGTGTTGAATTGGACTTGCAGAGAGTGGCTATGCCGTGACTTGGGTGGCCCTGAATGCGGCACCATGGGTGGGGAAAGAATGGGTGGAGGGAGGTGGATGGAAATGCATCTGATGGATGTGCGGCCGCTGTGCCCTGTGAAACTGACGAATGGCTGTCTGTTCCAGCCCACCTAGTCAGGCAGCTCGATGCCTGCACGACCTCCTGTAAACGCACCCCCAGAGGAGATAGGAGAAGCGGACATGGCAGGTGGCCTGAACCTCCACTCGAGCGCATGGGGAATCATGATATAGCCAATGGCATTGGGCAGTGGTAGCAACAGAGAACAATGGCGATACCGTGTTCGGTGCAGGGGTTGCAGTCGAAGAGGCAGTGGAGTGCATGAGGCCGCTCATTGATTGCACGGACATCAAACACAAGAGACATTTTCCTGTGCAGCGGGGGGAGGAATGCATCTTGGGAGAAGTGCACCCAGTCCGGCAGGTGACGATCGCCGACGGGTGGTGGAAATGTGCACAGCTACACTCTGAGACTTCAAAAAAGTGCACACGTTGCTCGAGCTATCACGTGATTCGCGTCAGGTCACGTGTGCTTCGTCCTCCTTCACTCCATTGCTTCGGTGGGCAAGTGATGTGACGTGATAGCTCGAGCAATGTGCACGTGCCCACAGAGTGCACTTGGTCTCCTGTGTGCTCGTGACTTGATGCGCCCACGGAGTGCAGTGCCACTCGGTCTACTTTTTACATTTGCATCCAATGGGACCAATGCCTGGGTTGGTCGTCCTCCAGGATGATTTTGAGACAGTATCCCACACTGTCGCTCACTGGGGGGATAACTGGGCGCTTGGGGACATTCGAGTCGCCCGCAAAGATACCGGCTGACAGTTGGGAGCTTGTTTCCCAATGACTTGGGGCTCTGGGCATTTATTTTAGAGAAGCTTCGCAACTGGCAGCGGCATGCTGACTTGCCCCGGTCGCTTTGCAGTCCGCCGACTCGCTGGGACCTGTGGACCTCAGAAGACCGCAAATCCCATGTGGAGTCGGGAATCTAGTCAAGATTTACAGTTTACCCGTTCTTAGAGCTGTGGAGCGTAACCATTAGACCAGATCCAGGTCCCCACTCGCGTCGTAGAGGTGGCTACCGTAGTTGGATTGCGTCATGTTCTGGTATTATAATAGGGGTCACCACTATGTTCCATTTCAATTTTCATAATTGCGATTTTCTAGTTTTTGGCAGCAACTGTTGCCCTTCAGTTATTGCCGGTTGTTAAAACTCTTTATGTTATGTTTCCTGTTTTCATAACACCTATTAAACCACCAGTACTTCCTAAAGTTGTGCCCGTCAACAAGCCACAATTTTAAAAAGCGTACGGGCCACTACAGGAGCGTCCAAATTCATCCGACTGGAAACGTTTCTGCCTATGCTACCAGAGTGGCCCGGGTTACTTGCCTTTGGTGAAGAATTTCGATGTACCCTGAGGCAAAAGTTGTTAAGGTCTTTTTTTTTTTTTTTTTTTTTTTTTTTTTTTTTTTAAAAAAAAAAAAGTATTGTCATTAGCAGAATAAAAGAAACAAGATGGAGGCCGGGAATCCTCCACAAACAACCCGGAAGGCGTAATCAACAGGATGGGACCTTTACCCATCATAGGTAAGGGAAAAGGACAAAACCTCCAGCTGCAGATATGGCCAACTCCAGACCGCTGCACTGCGATATCCAGTCCCCAAAAAAAAGAGAAACAAGAAAAAGCCAACCCACAGGGCAACAAATCCAAAACAAACCAACAAGTCTTCCTCCAATCCTAATTCCACCACCGGGAATTCCCTCACTAGGTAGAAGCTGTCTAAAAAAAGGAAAGAGAAAAAAACTGCTACAAGACTACTGTGACCCAGAATGTGGCCTAACAAGCGGCCACCAGGATCCTCTGGGATCCTATAGAAAGCAAATCAAGCTCCCTCCCCCGACTCTCCCTCCGCCTGTCTACTGCCACCAAGCCAAAAACCGAGTGAACCAGGTTTATATTTCATAAGATCAGCTTTTCCTACCCTCTATCCTTAAATAACCATTCCTGTAGCACGGGCTTCTCTGGATTCTCCAATGTTGCAATTGAACCCCTCAGACACCATGTTTCACGAAACCAGACCAATCCAGCAGTTCTGCTGTTGGCTGTAGTCACTTTTCGTCTCCAGTCAGCCAACACTGCAGTTCTGAGACCTCTCAAAAAGGTTGCCCGCAACTGTTTTTTAGGCCAGTCCTTGTCATTGAATATTCTATCGTTACGTTCCTGCCAAATAACCATTATACCAACTGCTCGGATGGTCTGGGCAACGAATCCCCAACCCTTGGAGAGGGCAAAACATCTGGAATCCCTCCCAGCAACACCCAAACTTTAGAGCAGGGAAAAGCTGGTCTTGAGATTTTGTCCCAGATGGAGGTAACATAATTTGTTTTTCTGCATAACATAGTTTTTGTTGTGGATTTTTTTATTATTATTATTTTTTTGCTGGGACCTTCCCTGGTCCTTGCACGGGCTGGCCACCCGGGACCCAAGCGACCCAGCTGGTAGCCTAGGTTTCTACTCTTATCTTTTTCCCGCGGCGGATAGGTGGGCCAAGTACTACTGGTGGTTTAACAGGTCTTGTTCTGTCCCATTTTCTCTCTCTTTCATTTGCCATTCTTCTTTTTTCGCCAGCTGAAGATGAACAAAGAACATCACTTTGTTCCATTGCCAGGGAAAGAGAGAACCTGATTGAGAAATCAACAAACACAGCTCTCCCCGTCTCAGAGTCTGTCCTCTTGTGTCTGTGTGAGTGCAGAACTCCCAAGTGATCTTTTGCGGCTTGCAAGGTGGTGGTGGCGGGCATGAATCATTCAGATATGGCGGGCATGGATCACTCGGGCATGGCAGGCATGGATCATTCGGGCATGGCGGGCATGGATCATTCGGGCATGGCGGGCATGGATCATTCGGGCATGGCGGGCATGGATCACTCCGGCATGAAAAGCATGAACATGATGCACATGAGCTTTTATTTTGGACAGCACGTGGTGATTTTATTTGACGGGTGGAAAACGGACAAGACTTGGAAGTACGCTGTGACATTAGTGGGGATTTTCTTCTGGTGCATTTTGCACGAGTACTTGTCAACGACCAGGGGAAAGCTTGAAGCAAGCATCAGATCAGCAGAGAAGGGGAAAGGCCACCCCCCATGCATGTACGTATATCTATTTCTCTTAAAACTGGAACCTCTGTCTCTGTTCGGGCATAATCTCCCCCTCGAAGACATCTATCAAGCTGTGTACTATGTCAGACTCTGTCTTGTGCATCGAGTTCTGATCCATAATAGAGTCCTGCACGACGTAAAATTTGGTTAGCTGTAACTCTACGAGGTCCAGTAAATGATAAAATACCCTCTGGCCGTCATTATTCGAATGTTGCCGAGTAGTATTATTTCACTCGATAGATCGGTCAGTCCATATGGACAGTTGGTTGGTCGGTGAGTGGGTCCACTGGTCGGTTGGTCGGTCGGTCCATTGTCTGTAGGTCTGTCGGTCAATGGTTCTTCCGTTGGTTGGTCTGCCGGGCCGTTGGTCAGTTGGTCTATCGGTCGGCGTGCATAGGTTCGTCTGTCGGTTGGTCGGTTGGTCAGTTGGTCTCTCGGCCAGTCGGTCTCTTGGTCAGTCGGTCTCTCGGTCAGTCATAACTGCGCTGGATGCGAGAGGGGCGTGCAAGTACTGGCAGGACGATGGGAACAGAGGACAGTGATGAGAAGTGGGACTTACCTGGCGGTGGCCAGAGAGCACGCATACAGTGGTCAGACGCTACAACATCATTGGGCGAGAAGAGAAGAGAACTGGGAGAAAAGAGAGGAGAGATGAGCGATAGATGAGGAAGTAGGATAATATGTATGTGGAGTAAGTAGGGAAGTAGTATAAGCGGTCCCAACATAGAAGAACAGCAACCTGTTTGTTGTATTGACAACTGCAGGAGTGAAGTTGGGCTGTCTATATCAAGAGAATTCAGTGCATGTGTCTGTGTCAATTGGTGTGACTTCGGCTTTGTAAACCTGCTTTTTCCCCCTCTTGTATGCTTGTTCTGCTTTGTTGTCTCTCGCTGCTGGGAAGATTGCCTCATCGTTGGGTTCCTTGCAATCATGTTTTGCAATAGAAACTACGTTTTTTTCAAATCTGTATCAACTTGTATGCCTTGGAAATTCTTCTTTTATAGAGGCCTCACCTGCCAACTTCTGCAGAGTATTGCTCGAGTTGCTCTTGATAAAGATTTTGCCCCCTCCTCAATGACATTGCACGGGTTTTACATATTGATTTTCAACGGTGAAATTTTCAGAGAATGAAGATCTGAAGGGTGAATAGGGCCCGATTGACAAGAGACATCCGCTGCCATCTCGTATATAGCCCGATTGACAAGAGACATCCGCTGTCTGAAGTGACTCTCCGTACTTAGTTTTCCAATTACCCCCACTCCTCTGTCGTTCTTAGTTTTCCAATTACCCCCGCTCCTCTGTTGTTCTCTCTTCCCCCCCTAAGATATGACAGATACATTCTCTCTCTCTCTCTCTCTCTCTCTCTCTCTCTCTCTCTCTCTCTCTCTCTCTCTCTCTCTCTCTCTCTCTCNNCACACACACAGAGTCTCTCCCTCTCTCTCACACACACACGCAGCCTGCGGGCGTGTGTCAACGACATGCCATCTGTTGTCAATATGTCGAGGAATCTGTCATGGGAAGTATGTGTCTGTGCTGTGTGGACTATCCCTCAGGCTATCACCAGTCGCATCCTCTCTGTTCATGTCCCACATGCAACGCTGCAGCAGCCTGAGGTGCAAAATAGATTCTCATGTGCACCACCTAATTAGTGCGCTGTACCGAAGGGTTATCGCCGTCAGGGCAAGCTGTTGCAGACCAGATCTTTCAACAGCTATACACCCTTACTTTGGATCAGGCCCCGTCATCGCCTGCCCATAGAGGTGGAATGTCAGCCGTGGAAGGCCAAAAAACTTGCTCAATGCCGCACTTTGATGGCCCACCTGACATCCGGCTAGCACGTGATTGGCATCCTTTGTGTCATGAGCATTATGAAGGTACAGTCCATCCAAGTCTTTGTTTTCGGCTGTATGATGACAGTCAATTGTACTCGTGTACAACTGCCTGACATAGTATCTCCTTTCCTTCGTCTTCTTTCTTTCTTCTTCTTCTTCTTCTTCTTCTTCTTCTTCTTCTTCTTTTTTTTATTTTTTATTTTTAACTAAGCTATTCTGTTCTCTCAATACACCTCACACTACCTATCAGTGGTTATCTGGTCAGCAAGCTTCCATACTAGCCTTCTCCGTCTCAACCTAGCATGTCCTATTTGTGGACACAGGCTGGAACGACAACGCCAATACAATTGTGGTTGGTGTGCCACTGTGTTCCTGGCATGTAGGAGCCATCTGTCTATGCCGTGCCATTCGATGCAGCAACTGCAACTGCAACTGCAACTGCAACTGCGAGAATTGGATGCGGTAATCCCATAGTCAGCAATAGAATTGAGCTGGTCCTGTCTGTTCTGCAGTGGTGGCCAATTGCCATAGGCAATGCCTGCGGCCAATTACCATAGGCAATGCCTGCTCCTCAACTCCAATTTCCCTGGAACCAATTCCTTTTTTTTTTTTTTTTTTTTTTCCCCCTGGCCTCTTGGGCCATTCCATAGTACTCTGATCTGGCAGTGAGTACTGTGAACCCTGTGAAGTTGGTCTTTCCTCTGCTCTAATTCTTGTCTCTCTTTTGTATTGATGTCTTCTCTTGTCTTTACTATAGCAATGTATTTCTGTGTGTTCTAGCAATGTATTTCTATGTGTTCACCCTTTTGTATTGATGTCTTTACTATAGCAATGTATAGTTTCTGAAAGTAGACTAGATTCACTTCTTTTGTTGTAGCAATTTACACTACCTATTAGTAATGAACTCTGCAGCTTACCTCGTTTACATTTGTTCTTCGTGCTGTTAACCGGGCTCGGTGGGCAGGTATGGTCTGAATGCGAATACCATCCACTTCTTGGCTATGACATTGTACATTGTAAATGTGACATCAAGTTACTTCCTGATGCTGATCGTGATGACGTACAACGCTGGGATCTTCATCACCTTGGTTTCCGGTTTAGCGACTGGCTACTTGGTGTTCAGGCGGCCTGGCACACGTTTCTACTCATCGGACGTTTGTTGCACGGTGTGATGCAGTCGCGGACGTTGGCAGGTGTCAAGTTCGGGTGCAGCTTCTGGTATGTGCACTGCTTTATGGACTGGGTTCACTCACCTCTCTCTCTCTCTCTCTCTCTCTCTCTTTTTTTTTTTTCTTTTTTTTTTTGTTTGGCTCCCCTCACGTCAATGGACTGAAGGAGGAAATGAACAACTGTCAGTTGAGTTGTTGAGCTCTGTTTTTTGTTATCAATTGAAAATTTTTGAAATGGTGTAGTGAACATTCGTTTGACGTTTCTATTCGGCGTAGGATTGTTCTTTTGTTTGTTTCGCCCATTGTGTCTCCAAGCTTGTTTTTACTTCGTTACATGTTGTTCTTTTGCCTTCTGTCGGGATGCCCACATCTCGACTGTTTGCCTGTTGGCTGTGCTCTGTCTCCTTGTTGTTGTTGTTGCCTGGTGCAAATTTGCACAACGCCGCCAAACTCACCGTCAAAACGATTTTGCTTTTTCACACACCGCACATGGCCAACTGACTGTACACGCACGTAATTGTTCACAAAATCAACAGATGACGATCCGAATCCTGGCAGAATGGATGGAAAAAAAAAAAGGAGGAAGGAAAAAAAAGAAGATGAATAATATAAGGTCAGCAGGGCCTACTCTACGCTAACATCATTCTTTGGCACCCCAACTAATGATGCTATCTTATTCCCTTCCACTTTCCTATATAGGTCGTACACATCCAACGATTCTCTTCCGTTTCTTTTTAGCTACGGAGTCCATGGCTTTCATGTCATTCATTGTAGGGACCATTTTTCTTATTATCTGTTGTGCTCGTCAGTACATGGGTCATTTTACTCGAAGACACAATTTTGGGTTTGAACCTTGAAGCTGCCGCTTTTTATTGGCATTTTGTTGATGTGGTTTTGTTATTTCTATTTACATCTATTTATTGGTGGGGGATAATGAACACACACTCAGAGGAGCGAGCGGGTCAACTCTCTACACCTCCCCCCCCCCCCCCCTCCTTCCCGGGTACGAGTGTGTTACATACTCCAATGAGTATGGGCAGAACCAAGAATCAACCAATATAGGATGAGTATTTATGCAGTGGAAGTCTGATAACGAACTGACTCACATAGACTGACTCACATAGACTGACCTACATGGCATCACTCCACACACATACAATCATGAGATGGTGGGGTCTGGGTCATGTATAGTGCCGGTAGGTCGATGCCTCTACTGAGGCAGGTACCGGTACTTATACCGGTAGGCCATGGTCTGGCCTCAATGCTGCGAGGCCAGGCCAGACCCTGGACCGTCCAGATGGACGGTTCAGCCTCCATCGGCGGGTGGCAGCCTCAAGAGTGCCGCCAGGCCCANGTATAGTGCCGGTAGGTCGATGCCTCTACTGAGGCAGGTACCGGTACTTATACCGGTAGGCCATGGTCTGGCCTCAATGCTGCGAGGCCAGGCCAGACCCTGGACCGTCCAGATGGACGGTTCAGCCTCCATCGGCGGGTGGCAGCCTCAAGAGTGCCGCCAGGCCCAAACAAAGTGTCGTTTGGGCCTACCCGCTGGGCTGAGTGCAAAATCAGGCCTTTAGGGCCTGTGACCCTCAAAGGTCGGGCCTTTAGGCCCTGGTGTGTCCCTCCGGCCCTAAGTCGGGTCCGGTAGGACCCGTGTGACTCGAAGATGTAACAGAGTGGGTGCTGCCGGGTCCCCGAAGGGAATAGAACAGTGTTAATCTCCCCCAAAATGCCTATTTGAGTCTCTGTATACATAGGGTGACACACATCCAAACGGTTCTCTTCCCTTTCCTATATTGGTCGTGGTCGTACTCACATCCAGCAATTCTCCTCCCTTTCCTATATTGGTCATACTCACAACGTCATCCAACCAACCTCTCGTTCCACACCTTCTGTGGTCTCACTGAATTGATTGGAATAACACGCACACCTGTGTGCTGCTCTATAGCACATTGTCAAAGGTAAGGCCAGCAAGACACAAAGCAAACAGTAGGTATCAAGAATGCTCGCGTCTCTCCTTTCCAGGGATTGAGTCAGAAGACAACAACCGCTCTTAAAAAGAAAAGAAAAAGGTGAAAAAAAACAAGCCTCACATTTTTCAATGCGGCCATTTTGCCCGCACTGCAACGGATACATAAAGACATGAGAGGCGGTTGCAATAACTCAGCTCAAATCATGCAATAGTCGTGGGGCATGGGTCGTCATTTTGGTCTAAGGGCCGGAATCGGGGTAAACGACCACGCCGAAGCCATGAAAACTGCCTGAACGAAGGCCTGCTACTGTGGGGTACCCGAAGCAAGGCCTGAGGGTCTCGTTCCACTACTCGCCATCAGCCACACCTGGCGAACGCGACTCCATTCCGTTGCGTCGCCAATCGCCACAGAACCGTTGATGTCAGAATTTCGGTCTGAAAGTACTTGGCGGTCTTCGCCATGGCCTCCGTATACCCCCGCCTGCAATGGGCTTTCGTGGAGGGCGGCACTGGTCACCCCTCCACGAACTGCTACGTGTGGCGACCGGCCCTGACACCGCGGCCCTGGCAGTTGGCCTGGCTTGTCCCGTAGTGCGGGCGAGTTCTCGCCGAGCGTGGTGTGAATTTCTGGGGCCTCACCACACCACTCTCAAAATGTGAAAAAGGAGTGGGCGCATCTGGCCATGTTCTAGCACTAAGTTCATTCCCATTTCGCACATTTCGAGCCTGGTGTGGCGATGTGGCAAAACGCCAGCACCGTTCCACCGCTCCGCCGTCCGCCACAGTCCAGTGTTGAGGCCGGGACGGTTACCACAACTCGGTGTGGCAGGGGCGACCATATGGAACCATGGGTTGTTTTCCGCCACGATTCGTGGCAGATGGCGAGTAGTGGAACGAGGCCCTAAAACTGGGCTTCAGAGGCCCAAC
>BFEA01000158.1:1070882-1086070 GCA_003427395.1 Chara braunii | reverse complement strand
AAAAAAAAAAAAAAAAAAAAAAAAAAAAAATCTGTCCGTTTTCATGGAGGATATTTGCCCCTGCTCTGCCCCTGTAGTTATCTACTTCGTCATTTCCATATTTGCCGCACAGATTGTGTGCATGCTTTGTGAATTCGGTTAAGGGGATGCTGCTCGGTTATGTGATGGGACGCTGGACCCAGTTTCGAGCAGATGCTGCTCCCGAGTCCCAACCAAGAGACAGGAGCATGGTCCCACTAGCAACCGGATAGGATAGAAAAGAGTTTGTATGGCAGTTGAGTGACCCAAATCCTGCCCTGCAGTACTCGTGATCCCATGGTCAGTATTTTACAGGTATTACCCGAAAAAGTAAGGAGATCTTGGTTCCCCTCCTCCTCTCCTTAACACTGGGCATGCCGGTGCAAAGGAAGCATCCCGCCAAAATCTTTTCAATCCGTTGGGGGTATGGCCAACCCCAAAAGAGAGTGGGGTCGGCCATAGGCCCACTGGATAGAAGATTTTCAGTATTTTGCTTGCTGTTGTGCAATTATCTCATTGGGTGGAAGCCTCCTTCTGAGAAACAATAACAAGTCAATAAAGTAGTATATGGAGGGCGTCAGGATCACTGCTGACAGAAGTCGAGTTTATTCCAGAAAATGTGGGAGTTACTTTCTGCACTGTTTTTGCGACCACCACCATCAGATTATTTGTGATCTGATGGTTGGGAAGCACTCTGCCGTGATTTCGGGTGGCAGGTCTCTGTTTCTTTTTTTTTTTTTGCCTTTCTCCTGTTTTCTCACCCCACAAAATTCGTAATGAACCTGTCAGGCCGCTGCCATTCAGTGTCACACTGGATCGGCCACACTCCTATCCGACTGCTAATGGGACCATGCTCCAAGAGGCGAGGGTAAGGGATTATTATAACAAAATTATAAATGCAAGCTCGTATCACCCGCAGTAGAAACCCCAGCCCTTGTTTTGGTTAAAAAAGAAAAAAAAGAAAAAGCTGCGCTGCATAAATTCTTAGGGCCACAACCCACTCGTGCTGGTCCTGTCCCTTTGTTGTTAATGCCAAAAAAAAAAAAAAAAAAACGCACCGAACTCCATTCTTTCCTTTTCTTTTTTTTTTTGGTAATTTGGACAATTTCTCAATTTATGTGTGTCATCCTCTCGGTATCGTACAAGCAAACTCCTTAGATAGGTGCACACTGCACCAATTTTTTCTTCTTTTTTTTTTTTGGTGCACCGGGTATTCTTTTTATTTCCTGTTTTTTTTCTGTGGGGCGGGGGCCACTGGTAATTCTGTTCACGACCTACGAACCTCTTTCCTGTGACTTACAGTTGGTCGCATGTTCTCTGATGCTCTGTATGTTTTAAGGTGGTGGCATTCAAGTGTTCCTCTCAGCTGCACGGTGTCTCTGACCGGATTGAATTCAGGGGCTGTTTGACTATATGTTCATTGGTGATAAGTCCGCATTGCTGAACGCTACCAGGTCTTTGATCGGCATCATTGACAGTAAACGTACATCTCAATGCTGCAAATAAGAGCGAAATTGAATACGGCTCGCATAGAAAGTACGCAATCACCGACCTTCGTCCCCCGAATAAACCGGGCGGTCATTAAAGGTGTGTATTGAGACTGAAAGATGCCCCAAGTACAGCAATAATGACCGTACGTTGTATTCCGTGGAAGAAGGTAATACCAGAGGTGAGGAGTGCATGGATTACTGTGTTGTGCAATTGCTGCTGTTTACGTCCTGGCCCTCAATGTGGTGCATGGGTCACACAGTCTTGTCTTCGCCGCATGTGTCACAAGTGGGGAGCGGGTGCAGCTGGGCCAGTCAGATATCGAAGGCTGGAAGAAGACGGCGAACAGATGATGATCAGGACGATCATGAGGACATGGTATCGGTGATCATCATGGTCGAACTCCCTTTTTTTTTTTTTGGGCCATGCTTTTTTTTTTTTTTTTTTTTTTTTTTTTTTTTTTTTTTTTTTTTTTTTTTTTTTTTTTTTTTTTTTTTTTTAATTTGGACCATTTGCTGAGCTATGCGTGTCATCCTTGCACAGGGGCCATGCTAATCTAGCTCTTCTGTAATATTCCAATGTTAACGGATGTCCCGAAGGACTCGTGGGTGAGGATTCCTGATGCTGGTGATGTTGATTGTTTATTTAATGCTTGGACATAAGGAAAGAGCAAGGGATGGTACCGCTGATGGTTTACCTATTGCGTGAAGGTAGAGAAGACGGAAAAAAGAAGACAATGTGTTATGCTGAAAACATGTTGGCGGCGGCAGTGACTGTTTTATTTTTATTTATTGGCTGGAAGTAAGGAGCAGCAAAGGATGGTAGCAGTGATCCCTTAGCTATTGCGTGAAAGGCAGAGAAGACGAAAAGAAGACAATGTGATATGCTCAAGAGTCAAAACTTGTTGGCGGCGGCAAAGTACGGCTATTTATTGCTTCGAAGTAAGGAAGAGCAGAGGATGGTACTCGTAACAGTTCAGCTATTGCATGAAGCCAGAGAAAATGCTGAACACATGTTGTCGGCGGCAAGTACGGAATCAGGGTCTACTGTTGAGTTGGTGTAGGGTGCGGAAACCGCTTCACTCTTGATCGATTGCCCCTTTGCACTGATTCATTTTATAGTAAATTTATAGTAAATGTAGACCCTGTATAAGTACTGGCAGTTGGAACTTACATGGATATGGATGATGCGAATTGCAGAATGAAAATGGCCTCTTGAATCTTGATAGGTACTCGCTCCATCTAAGGAATCGTGCACACAGAAGGGGTAGGGAGAGTGAGGCAGTTCTCTGATCGATTATTTGTTCACATCTTGCTAGGAGCGCATATATGAACCGTTGGGAACGGTGATTTTTGGCGTAATATGTGTAACAAGTAGCGAGTCGGAGCTGGTAATGCTACAAAACAGGCTAGCAAGGGGCGCGGAGTGGTGCAGGTAAAGTGATAAGAGTTGACATTGCTACAAAAAGGGGACCAAGGGGCAAGGTGTCTAAATCCGTGGCGCACACACACACAAACACACACACACACACACACACACAGAGAGAGAGAGAGAGAGAGAGAGAGAGAGAGAGAGAGAGAGAGAGAGAGAGAGAGAGAGAGAGAGAGAGAGAGAGAGAGRGWGYYYTTTTTTTWWTTTTTTTATTTTATTTTTTATTTGTGCTGGAAACCGGGTCCAGCGTCCCACATGAATTATTACACAACATATGAGGTGCCGGGGCCATTACCCGGCTTCGGCTAAGAATCTTTTTTTGATGAAGAACTAAAAAATTGAATGCTATGGGCTTCGGCTAAGATTCTTTTTTTTTATGAACTAAAAAATTGAATACTATGCTATATCAGCCATTCCAGCTTCCTAAACATAGAGCAACTCCTAGCCCTCCCTATACCGGGACATTATTACTCAAAGACAGTACTGACCAGACCAACATCATCCATAGCTGACCTCTTCTCACCACCAAGACTATTCCCGACCCCATAGGGTGTCAAAGCGGTCCCCACAGCCAGATCGCTCCTGGGCATTGCAAGAAAATGTTTTTTATAGTCTCCGGGATGGTCTTCGAAGGAAAAGCAGATGAACATAATTTACACCGGGGTAGTGCTATGCCTCTCTCCTCTAGACAGGTCCTATCCATGAGCCAGTCATTGGTGGGAAGGCAACGATGGTCAATTTGCCGTTGTAATGAAGCAATTTTTGACGGTTTGGTCTTTATGGTTTTAAACCATTTGACACGTCTAAGTTGATCTTTGCTTACGTTTAGTTGCTTCATTCGCCTTTTTTTTTTTTTTTTTTTTTTTTGAAAAACCCCCCCCCCAGTGTTAGTGGTGCTGATAAGAGCAGACACCACTAGCACCTGGGGAGAGGCTCCATCTATTGGTGGGGAGCATCACCTGCTGAGAAACGGGCCCAGCGTCCCATATACAGACTGGAATTGGAATATGTCAGAAAAGTCCTTTGTGAGAGACTTGAAGCAGGGAAGGGGGGAACCTCTTCACCTTGGAACCGGCGCCAGAAACCTATTGCTACACCCTAGTTCCTCCCTCCCCCCACGAGCCCCTGTCCCTTTTGTTGCTGGAAACCGGGTCCAGCGTCCCTTGGAGCTGAAAAAGCGCCTGCCAGCCGTGATTACTCTGGATTTCAGAGGAATAACAGTGCAGGACTTGAAAAAATAGTAGGAAAATTTTTTGGAAACCCGGTCCAGCGTCCCATTTATACATCATGTAGCACTTAGATTGATCCTCCCGGTCCCCTTGTCCCTATGCCCAGATAAGTACCTGTAGCTACTCCACCCCATACCAAAGCATGTCTACCATGGCCAGCGGATGAGGGGGAAAGGGATCCGGGAAGTCTGAGGCCGGCCGCAGTGGGATCCCTGGGTCCACCGTTGTTCACTCTCTGAAGCGAATGCAGTAGTCCCTCCTGAACGTCTCTCGGGTGCCTTCCTTGCTGTTCCTGTTGTCCATCCACCTAGCTTTCACTCTATGCCATAAGTTCAATATTGGCCTTATCAAACGATGTGTTGATTTAACCGTTAGTGTGTCACGGTGGATAGAGCGAATACACTGTCTTCTTTTCCCAAGTGGCAGCGTCCATATCCAGCAGATTGGATCAGAGGATAACTTATTTATTGCGCATGAGGGCTTATAGGCAACCATCTGTCCTTACACTGTAAAACTCTAATTCGAAACAGCTATTCAGATTTGACCCATCTGGTTTCTTGTGTCGGACTTTCCACTAGCCTGTTGGTCTGGTCGCGGGAAAACAAGGAAAGGAGGTTAGACCCATTACCATTTACAATCATCACATTACCTACCTGTTGTGGGTCTCCTTGAATCCTTTTCTGAGGATGTTAATCCACTCTAGAGGAATAGACTCAACCACTGTTTCTAGTGCATCTCTTGTGTCTTTCAGCAATAGCGCAAGTATGGAGAGAGGTCGGATGGAGAATACCAGTCCTTAATTTCTGCATTCCATATATCTCCGATCCTAAGTATCCCGTTCTTCATCCACCCCCTCCAAGGGGAGTCCATACAATGCAACATTCTACCATGAGAGTCAGTGATCCACCTGTTATTGAAGAGGGGTTGCTGGCACACCTCTTCCCAACGATCTGAAGGAACTTTATCGGGTTGAGGTAGTTTTACGCCACTTTTTCAGGAGATCAGGCCAAAAGGGATCATTTTTAATGTCCTTCCTTGTAGCCTGACGTTTTGGGTCAGCTACTTGTCTTGAGATATGTCCTCCCCCTATGGGAATTGACCAATGGCGGTTTTCTAGCCATACCATGGGGTCTGTCCCCTCCGGGATTGCTGGGGCTAAACGCGAGATCTGTTTCTGAGCTAGAGTAAGCCAAGGGGTTTGCGGATTGAAAAGTAAACGTTTAATCCATTGAATGGACAATGCTATTACTTGAGTGGAGGGATCTAGTATGCCTAACCCCCCTTTGGTCTTAGGTTGGATTATTGCCTGCCATGCCACTCTGCTTATAACATTTTTGTGATTATGATTTCCTCTCCATAGAAAGACTGTTATGTATTTTTGAAGGGATTTAAGTGAAGCTTTGTCCAATGTCCATATTGCCGATCTATACCATAGTGATGGTACGATGACATTATTAATTACTAATGATCTTCCTATAAGAGAGGTCTGTTTGTTTTTCTAGGTTTCCAATTTAGCTAGAGTAGGTTTGGAGATCCATTCATTATTTGCCATTGGTTTTCGTTCTGCAGATAGGGAAATTCCGAGTACTCCGATTGGGGTAGAGAGTGTTAGAGAATGTTAACCTGTTGATGTTTGGTTGTTCTGGGGTCTCACTCCCTGATGATGTATCCACCAACCTTGAGTTTTGGTTCCCCAGTTGATGTTCATGTTTGAGAGGGAATAAAACTTATCCATCAGACTCTTGATTGCTATTAAATTATCCTGAGAGGCTTCCACCATTAAGGAGAGGTTATCCGCAAATAGGGAACAAACAGAAATGACCTCTTCCGGGAGATACATGACCTGTATACGTTTAATGTCTTTATTACATCTTAAATTGATCGTTAAAGTTTCCATCATAATTACAAAAAGAAAAGGAGCGATTGGATCATCCTGCCTTACCGATCTCTCAAGCTCAATTGGAGGGGTCAGGTTACCGTTGATCATTACCTTAGTTGTAACATTTGAGTGTAGAATCTCTACCCACCTTCGGAAGCAAGGCCCAAAGTTGAATTTTTTGAGACATTTATCTAGAAAAAAACAGTCAACATGATCATAGGTCTTTTCAAAGTCTATAAAGATGAAGGCCGCGTTATGTTTGGATTGTCTGGAGAGCTTGACTAATTCATTGACGAGTAGGATGTTATCTTGAATGTTTTTTCCTTCTATAAAGCCCGTTTGCGTCGGATGAATGATGCCAGTAATGATGTTTTTCAAGTGGTTTGCAAGTGTCTTTGCTGCTAACTTATAAACTACTGTGAGTAACGTAATCGGACTATAATTACGGATATTTGTCTTATCTCCTTTTTTATATAGTAAGGTCAACACTCCTTGTCCTACTACTTCCCCCATCTTGTCAGTGACCCACGCCGCGTGGTAATAGTCCATGAGGTCTTGAGAGAGATGGTCCCACATGACTTCTCATAACTTTTTTGGTAGGTCGTCAATCCCTAGGGTCTTTTCCTCTTCCATCATCGTGAGAATAGTCCATATTTCTTCTTTTGTAAGCGACACATCAATCATTGTTCTTTGTTGTTCCATTAGAGATTTGGTCATAGGTTTGAGGAAGTCCTCTACCTCCTTTACCCTCTGCTCGTGTGGTTGTTGTTTACATCCTGATGTAAAAACAGATTTATAATAATCCCTCGCTGTTCTGGTGCACTCCGCTGTCGAAGTAGTTAGAGATTGTTGATTCTTTTGGGGATCAGAGAGAGCTTTGATGACGGACCTACTAGTTTTTGCCTTGGCCATGGCGAAAAATCTAGCATCCATCACCCCTTCCTTGTTATGTTTTTTTAATCTTACCTCTGATTTTGACCCCATGCCATCTATGTCCCATGTATTCAAGTAGCTTAGACTCTAAATTGCTGATTTCTTTAGCGACCTCTTCCAAGTCAGGATTGCTCTCATTTTCCTCTTGCTGTTGCCGCAGCTGGTGAATCTGTTTTTGCAGATTGATCGCCTCTAGATGGCGTTGCTCAGCTAGCATTTTAGAATATTCATTGCATTTACGGCCCAAGAACACTAGTCCATTGTTGAACCATCTTATATCATCCTTAATTTGGTTTCTCAGACCTTTCCAAAATGACCAAACATCTTGTAGATATACTTTATAAATCGATCTATACATACGGTGGGAGGTATTCAATTTATAGAATCCTCAACCTTGATCTGTTTTTTTTCCTGAAAGAGAGTAACACTACATTCATTGCATGATCCAGGCTTGGAAAGACACTGCGAGGGAAGATTTCTACTATTTGTAGTGGACCTTCCAATTCATATGACAGAAGTATTAGATCTATATGAGACTTCGAGTTCGTGGGGGAGAGACGTCTGTATGCATCAAAAAGGTTGAGAGATCCTGTGGAAGTATACTTATAAGTTTGTGTACATTATACTTGTGGAAGAGCTGTATTGTGTGATAGACTGATAGGTGCAACAGGCTTTAGTTACTGGGAAAGTGATGTGTGATCCACAATGGAAACATTACGAAACAGGTCGAGCAAGGGTGAGCGAGGGGGGGACAAGTGGAAAAAACACAGTCCGCAGCCGAAGACTGGCAATGCGATTGGACATCAGTCTTGCTCAATCGTTCCCCAACCTACCTGAGTTCCACTAAGTTCCATAAAGTTCCACCCAACCCACCCGAGTTCCACCAAGTTCCACCAAGTTCCACTAATTTCCACCTGAGTTCCACTAAGTTCCGCTAAGTTCCACTTGGGTTCCACGAAGTTCCACTAAGTTCCACCTGAGTTGCACCTGAGTTCCACCAAGTTCCACTAGTGGGACTGGAGGTCAGAAGCGATGGGAAACGGCGGTCGAAAAGTGGGATAGACTACAGGAGTCTGAAGTTGCCGACAGAAGGTGTAAGTGAACGAAGAACCTTTTAACCGGCCTCTCTCTCTCTCAGGTGGCTTGGGGATCAACCAGGGGGGATGCGCTGGAAGGAAACCGAGTGATGAGCACAGCCAAGAGAATGTGACAGCAGTTTGAACGTTGAGGGCTGGAGCACAGAAAAAAAGAGAGGCCACCACATCCCACCACCCAGCCATAGATTTCTCTGTTCCTTTCTAGTCTTGCCATTGCTACGTTTGAGTTCTCGCCTGGTTTGGTTTGGTTTGGTTTGGAGGAGGGTGAGGATGCGCCTGAGCCCTTCCCCCCCCCTTTCCCCCCACAACTCTTTTTTTGACCCACATGGGTCGGCAAAGAGGGAGTGGTTGGAGGAGGGTGAGGACGCCTGAGTGAGAGGCCAGAAATCTGAGATTGGCTGGTTGGCTGACTCGCGCCGCTGCCAAGAGAGGTTATAGAGCTGGTGTAAAACTTCTAGCGAGCGTTTCTGCTTCTGAGACTCTGGGTTAACCAGGGCAAGCTTGGTTACCTAGCCTGATCTCCTCTCAGAGGGGAAGAGGTCCTTTCGTGAACCCGCGCACAGTTGCTTACTCACTGTCTTGTTCATGTTTTTTTTTTTTTTTTTTTTTTTCATGTTGAACAACATGGGGGACGCTGAGTCGTTGCGGACCCCATCCCCCAAGTTCTCAGACAGTTTTCGTAGGGCCGAAAATTGTCAGACAGATTGATAACAGAGGGCCGGAAAGTGCAAAGGGGACAGTTTTCGCTGACCCCGTCCACTATGTCGCCTGTCACCGCAGTTTTCGCTGCACTGCCGCAAGCAACATAGTGGAAAACTTCAAAACCAAAGGACACAGAAAGAAAAAAGATTTTTTTTTTTGACAAGCACAAAAAGTTGAAAAAAATATGGTCAATGTGACAGTTTCCGTTCGAAATTCAGCGGGAAAAAAAAAAAAGAGTGCACGTACTCGCCACGATGTGGCAGCGATGTTGAGCCGCTGGTACGGTGGGAGAGAAAGCGTTCTAGATTTCACATGTCGTGCACTCTCACTCCTTGCTCTCCCCGAGCTGTCCTGGTCTTTTCTGTGAGTGATGCGACTGAGAGAGTAATCACACACACATTCTCTTTTCTCCCATAAATGTGTCTTTTTGTCCGACTCTTGATCCTGAGAGGAGGCAAACTTGTGCCCAGCAGGTACCTCAAGACACACCTTCACTCCGGCCCGACCGACGTTCATCCAGAGAAAAACTTGTGGGGCCTGCAGTCATTCTGCTTGGCTCATGCTCGATAGGGCATGGTTATTTTACATTATAAAAAAAAAAGACGGCGGAGGTAACCACAGCTGGGCGGAGATGAATTTCTCAGGTCAAGAGGAGACCCAATCACCGCTCTGAGCAATCAGATAGCAGCACAGGACTCGTACACAGCGTCCTTTGGGACATATCCGTTAAAATTGGAACGATACAGAGAAAGAAGATTAGCATGGGTGGCCCCCGCGCAAGGATGACAGGCCTAAATCGAGAAATGGTCCAAATGTAAAAAAAAAACGAATAAAACAAAGGATTCGTACACAGCAGCAGACGAAAAAAGTCAAGTTGTGACTGCGAAAGAGACTCCGGAGCAGGACTAGTGGAACTCGGGACAAATCCACTGGCCTGGTCTTGAGAGTCTTTGCAAACTAAAGCCAAACACTTTGCTACGGGATTGCAACCCTATAGATCTGGATTATATAATCTCATCTCATTATGAGACTGCAGAGCCTACTCCTCCTTTTTTCTTTATTATTTCTTTTTTTTTTAACCAAGGCTCTTGTACCCAGTGGGGGTAAGAGAACCACCGGGATTGAGGCTTTGTCAAACGGCCGCTCTGTCTATTGGTGGGGAGCATCACCTGCTGGAAACCGGGTCCAGCGTCCCTTGAATCCATCTTTTTTTTTGAAGTGAGACATGATAATGTGTATCTCAAAGTCTGAGAACCTACTTCTTCTTCTTCTTCTTCTTCTTCTTCTTCTTCTTCTTCTTCTTCTTCTTCCTTCTTTCTTCCTTCTTCTTCTTCTTCTTCTTCTTCTTCTTCTTCTTCTTCTTCCTTCTTCTTCCTTCTTCTTCTTCTTCTTTCTTCTTCTTCTTCTTCTTCTTCTTCTTCTTCTTCCTTCTTCTTCTTCTTCTTATGCGGCCGGATGGACCACGGATCAGATATTCCACTGATCACAACAGATACTATGCTCGATGTTTTTGCCGAAAGGCGGAGCAAGGTATCAGAAGCTATTTTTGGAAGTGAACAGTGAGGTGGCTGGCAGGAAAGACAGCTAGGACGGACTCAGAGGGCGTCATTGTAGCCGTAGATATCAGAAAAAAAAACACTGGAGTATATTCCCTTCGTCACAACCATGACTGTAGTTGTTGAGTACCAAGCTACTCACAGTAACACAGAGCAGCACATACAGGAGACTGGTTGGATTGTAGAAAGGGGGCCTTATGGTCCCAGCTCCAAATGGTCCCATTTTTGCTCCACACAGCCTGATGGTCCCACTCTGGTTCCATTGTACGGGCAAGTGGAACAGCAGGACATGATAGAACCCACGTAACCACCAGTACCGGGACCATATATCGGCCGCGGGAAAAAATAAAGCAGAATCGTTTCTCGTTGGATGAATTTGGGCGGTCCATTCCCGGCCGGTTCATCCTAGCGCGGCTGGGCTGTGTATGGGCCACAACTTTCCGGGGTACCGGTCGTTTAACGCTTCCTTGCATCTAGGGCCAAGGACCCGTGACTCCAGCATTGATTACTCCCTGTGAGAGGATAGACTGTCAGATCGCCTGAGCCTCAAGTTTCCTCTCGATCTCGGTAAGGGCTGAGACCCGAAGCAGCGAGAGACTCGAAGTATGCTCCGGTACAAAAATGTGAGGAGACACGTTTTCTAGCAGCGAGAGACTCGAAGCGGAAACAGCTTACGTGAGCAAAGTCGAAAGTAGAATAACAAAGCCGAGAGCACACCAAATGAGCACATGCTGTCACTGAAGTCGCTTGACAAAGAAAGGCCGACTTCTCGCCGCCTCCAATTAATGCACCAAATGATGTGACCGCTTACACTACCTTCCTACTCTCTCTCTCTCTCTCTCTCTCTCTCTCTCTCTCTCTCTCTCTCTCTCTCTCTCTCTCTCTCTCTCNCTCTCTCTCTCTCTCTCTCTCTCTCTCTCTCTCTCTCTCTCTCTCTCTCTCTCTCTCTCTCTCTCTCTCTCTCTCTCTCTCTCTCTCTTGTGCCCACTCGCGCAACAATGCTTCAGAGTCTGACCACCCTGACTGTGCTCTTCGGCCATTGCCAGGTAAGACAACCTGTTCCCACCACTGTCCTTGTCCCGTCACCACCCCAGCACCAACTCACTGACTTCCCCCCTGGCGCAGCCATGGCTGCCATGAAGTACGAGCGGCTATCTGTGGCTGCTCCTCCCCTTCTGCTTCGTCAATGCTCTGGGGCCTGGCTCCGTGCGCTTGCTGTAGAGCTGGCGCTGGCAGCCAGTGCCCTCAAATGCACTGAATGCTGCGGCCTCCTCCTCTGTTGTCTCCTCCTAGAGGTTGCAGTAGCCCGACTGGTACTGTGCTCATCCCAGTCTGAACCTGGTCGGATTCTTCCAGACTGGGTACATGAACCGCAGTCTCCCAACTTATGTGGGGGAGGCTGGGCCTACCAGTTAGTTGGAAAAGGGCGAGTCCAGCCTTCCTTTCAACTGCCTCATGCCATCCGCCGCAGAGGCCTGGCGGAATTTTCCCTGCTTTGGCTTTCTTTTTTTTTTTCTTTTCTTTTTTTTTGTGCTTTGGCTTTCACTTACTAGGGCCGGGTCCATTTTGCATGAGCAGCGCCCCTACCGCACGTTGCTGAAGCCCAAGAAGCCCAGCCGGTAGATTATGGATTATGTCGCTTTGTTATCTCCAGTCCCAGTACTGGTTTTGTTTTTTCCTTCTTCGAAATTTGCCAACACGTGACAAAACGGGTCTGATCTGGATGTGCCAGCACATCGGATCTGCTGTTTCCGCATATCGAGAGGCTTGTCAGCCTCACGAGCCAGGAGATAGTGTGTCACTGAATCAAATAGTGGAATTGTATCGGACAGTTGCAGTGCGCCGTTATAGTTTTTCTTATATTCCATTGGAGCCGGAGAAGGTGTATTTCTCCTAACGTTCCATTGGAGCCAGAGAAGGTCTGTGTCACATTGTGCCAATGCCTGCGCATCTGGTTGCGCCTAAGGCCAACGGAGCAGATTCAGTTCTTGGCAGTTATCCCCGGTCGACATCAACAAAACCAACGGAACGACAGTTGGACCGGGACTGGGAAATTTCCAGATGGGACTCTTGCTCTCCACTTCACAGATTTACACAATCTACGGACTGCAGAATCAACAGTTCCCTCGACCTACACCATCCACGGCACACTGGTCTTCACCGAGGATCTACGGCCTCCATCGCGGAGGTGAGAAAACTTACCCAGGTTGCAGTATGGCCTTGCTGGTCCGTCCAGTCCCACTGCTCTGCCCTCCGACAGTATAAGTCACCGGCGACGGCCCAGCCAAGACAGCTTGTGAGCCCTCATGTGCCACGCCTTCCAGCCCCCGGCTGCTCGCTGCGTTCATCGCAAACGCGAACCTGCACGCACATCACACTAGGGGTCAGTCAGGTCCTCAGAGGTCGAGTCTTTTCCCTCGCCTTGTTTTGGCAAGAGGACTCTACGGTCGCAGTCCTACGGGTTGTCGGTCAAGCAGGTCGTCAGTCAACATCTACCAGTCAGCCTCGCCAGTCAGTCAGTTGAAGTCAGCGCCACCACGGTCAGTCCCTCATTTTCAGTCTGTCACCGAGGTAAGTCTTCGCGTCGTCACACTCACCTCATCATGAACCCGTCTGTCTGCAGAACTGGCGACCATCCAGCCCCCGTACCCAACCTCTCACAGGATCCCGGCTCTAACCCTCGCCATCACACAACCAACCTCCCGTCATCATCCTCCTCCTTCCACTCCTCACCTCCCGCCACCCCGCCTACCTTCGACCCCTTTCTCCTCAACTTCTTTCCCTCCAATCTCACCCTCCAATCGCAGGACCCAATCCCCGACGAAGAACTCATTAAACTGTTCACCCTCCTCATCACACCACTCCGCTCTTCGCTAACACTACCCCCCACTTACGCTGACGAAAGCATTCAGAGAATCCTCGTCTTAGATCCTCCGTCAGCCCTACTCCTTCCACTCCACATCTTCGCACTCCCCTTCATTCTCCCCTCATCCATCACCACCGCTCAATCCTCCTTCCTAGAACAAAGATTCGGCTCGAAACTCGTCACCTCTGATTTACTCGAGTTCGTGGAGGAGGAAGCTTTCTGCACATTCCAGAATGGTGTCCAATCATTCTTCACACTCCAAAGAGAACGAGCTGTGGAACTCTTTTCCCACTCCTTCTACTCAAACCTCCTTCTCTCTCTCATCTCCGCAGGAACTGACAGCGGAACTCACAGCCTTGTCTCATTTACTCCTTTGGAGCGGGAGAAAGCAAGCGCAGAGCTGGCAGCATTTCAGGTGCAGCACCACCACGACCTGCAGATTCCATTCTACTGTTTCTCCATGTGCCTGGCTTCAGCGAAGATCGCAGCATCAAGATTTTGGGTCAACGGCGGCCTCCTCAGCCTGTCTGAGAATCTTCCATCTCTCAGAACCTTACCAGGCTTCATCTCGCCCCTGGCCTTCTTCTTCAAGGGGTTCTTCAAGCAGCTAGTTAAGGAGGACATTTCCCATCTCCTCCTAAACAAGCTCTTACAGACAGGACCAGGACCTTGGTTCCGTCTCCTCACAGACCAAGCCTGCGGATCGACCGTGGAGTATCAGGACGCGTTGGTGTTTCCTCTCGAAGCTTCCTATCCTTCGCAACCTTCGCTGCCACACCTCATTCTCAAGCGCCACGACGCCACTCATACTTTCTCTTTCATCGACCGAGAAGACGAGGATGCCGCAGAAGAAGAAGGCTGAGGAACCCCCCACCTAGACGGCGAAGATCTCACAGAAGATCCTCCGATTGCGCCTCCGAATCGGATTCCCCTTCTCCACCCCGGCAGATCCCACTACAGCAACTCCTCCTAATCCCCCAACCCCAACAGCCATCGCGAATCCGTACCCACCCCACCACCTCTCCAAACCCTTCTACCCCCAAGACCCCCAGAAGGCGACCGCGCATCTTCCGCGGATTATACCACTTCTTCCTCTTCTGCATCATCTTACTTTTCTTGCTTATCTGCTTTCTCTACCTTTTCTTATTCCTCCGTCCCCCCTCACCTACCCCCTTCCTTCCTCATAACCCTTATAAACGCAATCCTTGATCAACCGCCCGCTCAAGGGCATTTGTTAAGAGTTCTCCCTCCTCAGAGATGTTGAGGATAAGGATTTAATAAGGTTTTAATAATAATAAGACTCTTTTCGAAGGTACAATTTGATTTAAGTGCTCAAAGCTTTATTCTGGTTTTTGCATTGTCACCCACTCTGTTTCTCGCAAACCATTCCTTGATAAGTCAAGAAAGGAAGAAGAGGAGCTAAGCACGTAAACATCAGATGTATACACTCTCGTCACTCGAAACGTAATCTTTCTAAAAAAAAAAAAAAAAAAGAGGAAAAGGAATGCAACGAAAGAATGAAGGGAGCAGCCAACGAACATACCTGCATTTCTGCCAAAGATCCAACTGTATGTTTCAAAAAAAAAAAAGAGAGAGAGAAGAGAAGAAGAAAAAGAAGAAGGGGGAAGGTGAAGAAGGAAAGAAAAGACAAGCAAAGTCAATGCTGAGGATAAGGATTTAATAAGATTTTAATAATATTAAGACTCTTTTTTGAAGGTACAATTTGATTTAAGTGCTCAAAGCTATATTCTGGTTTTCTTCACCAGCATTGTCACCCACTCTGTTTCTCGCAAATCTGGTTGTGTACACATTCAGCAGACGGGAAGGAGCCTAAATCGATGGACTCGAAAGAGCACATCGCATACTTGAGCAGTACGAATCCGTCAGCGGCCGGGTGAGACTAACTAAGCAGTCGTTGGCTGCTTCGACATCTACCGACTTCGTACCCTTTGGAAATCAATTAAATTATGCCTGAGAGAAAGGTCTGGC
>BFEA01000158.1:1012107-1029605 GCA_003427395.1 Chara braunii | reverse complement strand
CTCACCCCAGCTCCGACCAGCGTCGTCCCAGCAGCAACCCTTAGCTGTTCCGTAGGATGCCCACCCCTAAGCATCCCCAGATCCCTCTACCAGGCCTCATGCTCCTGCATCACAGGTCACAGGGTAACACCCCAGCTCCGGCCAGCGTCGTTCTGGCATCGAGCAGCCACAGGTCCCTGAGTATAACAGCATCAAAAACCACCTGAGAAAAGTTGCGAGGGATCCCGAGAGCCCAAAAGCATTCTTAAGACCCCCGAACAGCCATCTGTAAAAAGAAAAAAAGAAGGGGGGGGAGATCAAAACTAAATACCAACCATCCTAAAGTCCCCCCCTCAACAAAGGAGCCGTCGGTCTCGACTTTCGGTCCTCGAACCAGAGCACACTTGGTCTCATACCCCCTTCTGCATGGGTAACAGGGCMCCGCAACCTTCCCCAGTACCGACCAACCTAGTTCTGTCGGATAGGAAGTGCCTTCCTCCCTCGGCAATTCCCATAGCGACAAACCCCTACACAAGTTACAGGGTCAGAACCCCGGCGCCGCTTGCGTTGGACGATCTGGTTATGCCTTCCACCCTCGGCATAATTCCATGGGCCTCAAGCTCCCCCCTGGGTCACAGAGCCAAGCTCCAGCACCGGCCCATGTCATCCCAGCCTCGTCCTCCTGACCTACTCACCTTCCCCGACATCCATCCTCTGATTGAAGGCCACCTTTCCTCCTCCCATCCTCCCCTTTTTAATTCCCCCCCTCCTTCCTTGATCAAAATCAAAATTATCTGAGTTTATAGAACTTCTATAGGAATTTATTTGAAGAATCTTTTCAGAATTTTCTTAGAAGCTTTTATAGGAAAATATTTCGTTTATAGTTACTTCACAATTACAAAGTTTTTTTACAGCTAAAGAATAAGCATGTTCCTGTGCCATCATAGAAACATAATCTAATTGATCAAAATATGGCAAAGCTTGTAGATAGGTATGTGGACTCACAAGCCACGTGGCACCTACATGCTAGGAACAGGTTGTAGAGGCATTGCCATTTCAGCCCTTGCCTACAGATTGGACACGACATGTCTGGGTATCGTACATGAGTGCAGTATTGACTGTCATCATACATATGAAAACAAAAACTCTCATGGGCTATCCCTTCATAATCCTCACGGCACAAGGCATGTGAACCACATGCTAGCCGAGTCTTAGGTGGGCCATCACAAAACGGCATTGAACAGGTTTCCCCAGTATTTATTCCTTCTCTATGGGAAGATGACGGGGATTGATCCAAAGGCAGGGTGTTCAGCTGCTGCAGGATTTGGTCTGCAACAACTCGCCCTGGTGGTGATAAGCTTTCAGTACAGCGCTCTGTAGGTGGTTCGTATAGTAATCTACTTTCCTTAGGCTGCTGCATCTGCCGTTCGTTTGGCAAGGATGAGGGAGATCCTACTGGAATTCTCGCAGGTGTGTGCCCAACGTCGCATGTGGGACATGCTAAGAGAGGGTGTCGTGGATGATGGCATCGGGGATAGTCCAGAGACGCATACTTTCTATGACAGCTTCCTGGAAACATTGATGACACATGGCATGTAGTTCACTTGTTACCAGGAAAGCAGGCCGACATTCGCAGTTATTTAGGCATGGCATGGCAACACCACGACGACATACTGAGAAAGTAATTAGCCACGACGACGTACTGAGAAAGTAATTAGGGGGTGGGAGGGATGAGTTCAAGCCAAAGGGTTGCAGTTTTTGTGGCAGAGACTGGCAGTGATCATCCCTTTGTAGTGTTCGGAGCAGAGACTATGTCGTGTGCATGCTAGCCGTAATGTAGCTGCGTGAGGACAGAATGGGATCGCACAACCACCGTGCACAACAATGTGTGTGTGACCTGCATGGCCCGCAGGCCTGCTACTAACCTAAGGCCGTGTGCGTTTGCGGGATGTAGCGGGTAAAATAGGTTAGAGGCGTGAAGGCCAAAATCATGAAGAGTAGCCAATAATACAAAAAGGCAGTACCTTTGGAGAGGCCGGGTAACTTTAAATAAGGGAGGGAGCGAAGAGCGCTTCCTCATTTGTTGGCATGCAGCTTGGAGGCATGCTGCTGGAGCAAGCGCCTGTCTGAAGCAGCTGGATGGAGGAAGGAGTCGGAGCTTGGCCCCCACCTCGGCTATCATGGTGGATGTGACCAAGGCGGAGGTGACCAAGGCAGAGGTGGGAGAGGGCCTATATATGCCTCTCCCAGATATGGCGGAGGGCTAAGGAGGAGGAGGAAGAAGGAGGAAGAAGGAAGAGAGTGAAGAAGGAGCTTACCTTGGCTATGGTGGTCTGCATCTTCATCTTTTTGGTTGGCACTGCACCTGGAAGGCCCCAACTGGGGAGATACTAGGAAGAGAGACTTCGGGGATAGATTATGGCATGGTGGCCATATTTTTTTTTTTCACAAACACGCTCCAATCTATTCGTGGGGAGCAGCACGTGCTGGGAACCAGGCCAAGCGTCCCTTATAATGAGATTACATTGAGGATGAAGATTGATAATGATTTGAGGATGATTCAACGATTGGACGAGGATTAGGACATAGGTTAAGAAAATCTAATCAAATCAGCACTCTACTTCTATCTGACCCTAATTCCAGGTATCCGTATCAACCCAGTCTACTCCATACCTAGCTCTGCTGTTGTTTCATCCAGGCGTGTTCCCGGTCTCATACCCCCAATCAGAATAGGTTACAGGGCAGCGCGACCCGCCCCAGCTCCAACCATCGTCGACCTGGAAGAAGTCCCCGGTTGGTCACTGGATTACCTTCCGCCCTCGGCTATCCCCAGATCTTTCTTTAAGGCCTCAAGCTCCTGATTACAGGTTACAGGGCAATGCCCCAGCACCGGCCAGCGTTGTTCTGGCATCAACTAACCAAGACATCCAACCATGCACTGCTACATCTGAAGACAGCTAAGTGTATACTGACACCTGAAATTCTGAATGTGACTTCTGTAGAATCCTGGAACAACCCAGGATGATGATGATATGATGACGATATTTGAAGAATAGAAATGACCTCTCCCCCCCTCCCACCTACTTATCCTTCTGCCCCTTTGCTGCCTCCGCCGAAAAGTACCATTCTAATCATGAACAGTCCTTCTCAGCCCCAATCAGGGCCAGATCCGCTTTCCCCCTCCTTCCACCAAGGCATCCAGTTCCCCCCAAAGTATGCCTCAGTCAACCCCTTGCCCTAATCTGCCCCCGCTAGGATATGATGCCATTCATCTATCCCAGCCCCAGACGGGAGCATCCCCCAGCATCTGCCCTTCCTCCCAATAGGACATTCACCTCCCGCCTTGTGCCCCTGTGCTGTTGAGCTCTCCCCCTATAGACCAACTCACCATCTCGTATATATCGTCAAACAGAACTGCCAGGTAAACCATAGGCAGAGAGGGAGAAGAGAACAACAAACAAAGGGCCATGACAATATATGTCAAACGATGGAAGAGATATAAACAAGATGATACACAAGATGATGGTGAGCAAAAAGATGATCAATTCCTCTCTTCCCTCCCCCGCCCCCTCTCTTTCCCCCTGTCTCTCTGGCAGTCTCTGCTGCCACCGCCAACGAGGACAATCCTGATCACAAGCTGTCCTTTATCAGCCCCAACATAGGACAGACCTACCTTCTCCACCTGCTCCTGCCAAGCCATCAGTTCCTCCCGAAGAATGCCCTCAGACCAACCCTTGCCCTTATCTGCCACCGTCGGGATTTGATGCTAGTCCGTACATCTCCACCAGCCCCAGACTTGAGCGTCCCTCATCATCTGCCCACACTTCCTGCGTGGCTTTTACCTCCCTCCTTGAGAAAACCAGTGCATAATAGAGCTCTCCTACTGAGCCCACCCACAATTACCAGCCAAGAAACTCGTTGGCGGCTATAGTGGGAGAGACATAGTAGCTTTGCATTGTCATATGAACATCGGAGCTGAGCTCCAAAGGTCCGCCATAGCCACCGACCTAGCCAAGTAGTGGGAGTAGGTGGAGGATGGCTATGATCGACTCCTTGAGTGGCTGGCAGCAAGGGAACAGGCATTCCGTCAAAATGGACTTCATTTTTTTACTCAAAATGGCCTTTCGACATACTCAATATACTCCAATCTCAATCTGTGTAAGGGACGCTGGACCCGTTTTCCAGCAGGTGATGCTCCCCACCAATAGATGGAGCCTTCTCCCAGGTGCTAGTGGTGTCTGCTCTTATCAGCACCACTAACACTGCAGGGGGCTGCTGGTGAAAAAAAAAAAAAAAAAAAAAAAAAAAAAAAAAAAAAAAAAAAAAAAACGAAATTGAATTATTGAAACCGACTTCCAAAAAATGTCAAAAATTTTAGCTGTTGAGGGTCCAACATTCTTTAAACGCCGTACCCCCTGGACTCTGGCTACGTCCAGATACATCCAGGGGGTCCGGTATTTGAAGAACACCGGGCCCTCAAGAGCTAAAAATTTTGACATTTTTCGGGCCAATTTAGTCGGTTTCAATTTCCTTCAAAAAATCAGAAATGTCCATTTTGACGAAATGGCTGTTAGCGAAGGATTTTGACATTGATTCTGGTTCATTCATCATTGCTGTTTTTTTTTTTTTTTTTTTTTTTTTTTTTCAATACAGAACCATCCTGTGAAGGCCTGTGATCCTCTGGTGGTAAGAGAACCAGCAGGATCAAGGCTTCTGATTGGAGGACTCCAGTCTATTGGTGGGGAAATGCATCTGCTGGAAACCAGGTCCAGCGTCCCTTACAACATTGCTGTTGTTGTTTATTATTATTTGATAAGATGTTGAGGGAGATGCTGGAGGAGGGAGCTGGTGGCAAGATGAGGGAGAAGTGACACTGGTTCTTGTTTGTGATCATCTTTGTCTTCTTTTTCCATCCTCATTTGTTTTTCCTCCGTTGTTTATTTCTCTTTCCAATCTCTTTCATTTCAGTTGCAATTGAACGGCATTGTCTTTCTTTGAGATTTTGCCCTGTGAGATACCCAGGATCATAACAAAATCATACAATTTACATCATATCTGTCCAAGCTCTCATCACAAGAGCTGTAAACCAAGGCTCAAACAATCCATATTGGGATGGCAGATATTGGGTCATCTCCTGCAGAATGTTCGCCGGAGTGTCTGGTTAAACCGGGAGGGTGGGGGTGGAGTCAAACGGCTGTTGAATAACGTTTAACCCTGCCCTACCCCCGTTTAACACACGTTAAACGTTAAATGGGTGTGCTCCTGCCCTTTCCGGTTTAACGTGCGTGGTCAACGGGGGTGCGGACACGTGACCCACACCCCCGCGCAATTAAAAAAACACAAATCAGCACCCCCCACACCCCCCAACGCCCCCCCACATCTAGATGTGTATAAGAGACAGGAGAGAGAGAGAGAGAGAGAGAGAGAGAGAGAGAGAGGCGATGGCGGCCCGTGGAGAACCCCACCTGGGTCGGTCGCGCGTCGACACGAGCTGGTCCCCCCCCTCCCCCCACTGCGAACCCGGTCGCCCACCACGGACCATCCACTGGCGACCGCACACCACCGACCGGCCAACTGCCACGCAACAACCGCCGCCGGAGGGACCCGGTACCGTTTCCACATCGCCGCCGCTGTCCACGTTGGTCCACGGCCAAAAAAACGTCCGACCACGAAATAAAAAAAACAAAAAAAAAACACAAAAAATAACGAATAAAATGAGTTGGTACCCACTGTTGGGAATCCACGCCGAGGCTCTGCCGACCCCCGAAAAGTTTGGGTACTGGCCAGTATCGCGTAATTTCCCAACAGTGGGGAAGGTACTGGTGGTTTACGGCCCATGTGCAAGGCCTCTATCCTGGTGGTGGTAAGAGAACCACGGGGATTGAGGCTTTGCCTGGCGGGCCGCTCCATCTATTGGTGGGGAGCATCACCTGCTGGCCAGTCCAACTCAGTCTCCTACAGTTTTATTATTGCACCACCCTAGTTCCGTGCAAGCATCTTTATCCAGGGGCTTTTGCAAGCTGCCCTCCTGGATTCCAGGCCTCACACATTCCAAGAAGCCGCACTGATTTTTTCTGTGGCCAAGCTTAAGATGGTGAGGTGAGAGATTGGACAGAAATGAGTATCGCGGATAATACCGCCTCACAATCCATAGGGCGACATACACATTGGAGAAAGCAGAGCAAAACATATAATAGCCTGAATATACAGCGGGGGAACGCCATAGTGAGAGAACAAGAGCCATAATAGTGTATGAGAGAGAAACAAAATGCATAGTCTGTACAACACGCAAAGCAGAATCTCACTATAGAAATCCAAGCTAGAGAAAGGAATCACAAGCGAAAAAGGAAACGGTAAGGACCTGCAAAATTGCAGACTGAGAGTTCTGCTGTTTTTCTAAGTATTTATGTGTGTTGGAGTCAGTTGGAGTGATTTGCTGAGATTTCCGTGTTCTGCTGAGGTTTGCTGTGTTTGCTGGGTGTACATGCGTGTAGACTGGGTGCTTGCTGATATCCCGTGTGCTTGCTGTTGTCTGAGTGCTGGCTTGTGTGTTTTGAGTTTTCAGCATAACAGCCCCTATTCCACCCAGATGAGTCGATCCAAAATCGAAGCAGCTTTAGTCCTATTGCACATAACGAAAACACTTGAGGAGTTGAGATGAACCAACGATGAAACAGGTACCTTTATAGCAAGCTACACAGAGCAAAATAGAAGCGTTTAAATTCCTTCATTTTGTTTTGTTCCGTAAAACAGCCCCATATATTCAGGGGGGCATCAGTCCGGTTGCAGGTTCATATAAGAGATAGAAAGAGAAGAAACAACCCATACCCCTGCCGCCCGATGCACGGCAGGGCGTCCCCAGGGGGGTGGTGCACTGACCCCCTGTTTGCGGGGCATATGATGGCCAGGAAACGGAGCAATGTACCCAGACGCCCATTATATGCACAGCAGAAGGGGGAGGACCCAGCCCCGTCGAGAGCCTCACGCGCCACCAGGCCTCACCAGAGTTTCCATATGCCCCTACCCAAATGATTTGACCCCTTGTCCAGTTTGACATAAGACCAGCTCCTATGTCCTAATGGCTCCGTCATCTCCCATACTCCGTGCTCCCCCATCCTTGGTAGTCATGTAGTTAATCTCTCTGTACATACATATCTTCTGAATCTTTACCTGCTTGTCCACAGTAGTCCTTTACTAGGCGTGCAAATCGCTACCCCGTGTCCCCTGTCGCCCAACCTTGTCCAAGCACTGACTCATCGCCCAACTATTACCCCTGTTTTCCCTCCCCTACCCCACTGCCGCCAGACACCCATACAACCTATCAATAATACATCTACGCCAACAACATCCTCCTCGCTACACAGGCCCCACAAACTATTGTACACTAAAGCCTATACAACGCATCCGATACCATCCATACTAGACTATTGCCTCCTAAGTACCTGCTCTTCTAAACCAGGGATGCATTTCTGCAGCGGAGACCTGAATGCAAGCCTATGTGTCTCCAGGTCCTTTTTCACCTGGGTCAGGTAATCCCCCCAAATCCTCCAACACCGTCCAGCGATCTCCGTGTGTACCGAAACCAGTCTGTGAGAAGGACCACTCTCAGAATTTCCAGAGCTCTGGGTTTGACCCCGGGCATATTGAAGTCCTTGCCTTGAAAAGTCCGCTCATTATGTAAGGTCCAGATGGCCCACAGCACAACACCCCATACCACTTCACTCGAATAAAGTTTCCTCTTGTCTTCCCTGCTTACCACCATCAGAGCTCCAAGCAGAATAGCAGCATCCTCCTCCTCGTTCACTGGCCACAGGGAGGGCTCCCTCATGTCGATCACCCGCCACTTCCAGAACTCCTGTATGACCGGACAGCGGACAAAGAGGTGAGGGATGGTCTCTGTCTGGCCACATCTGTGTGCCAGACAGTAGTCATCCTTATGTCGACTTTTGCTGGCGAGCCACTTCGCCGTGGGGAGTGTCAGGTGGTATATCAACCAAAGCAGTCCCACCTGTCTATGATCAGGTAAGGTCTTCAAAATGGCACACTGCTCCCACCATTTTCGAACTGTCCATCTGAGAATTAGTGTGGGAGGGGTCTACTCTCTCTTGGCCCATTGGTCGCGCAGCTTGTCGGATATGTTCGCTCTTGGGAGCAGCGATTTGTAGATCGCCTTTGTGGTGATCTGTTGTGGGGGGATACTGTTCATGTTGGGATTCTGCGGGGGATGTGACATTCCTGGGGGTCCAAGACGAGCTGCCTCCGACTGTTACTTAGAGGCAGACCTCCTCGCTTCTCTTGCCCCCTTCACAGACCGCCACGGTTTCCACCATGACGAGTCAATCTGACGTGTTTGAGGCACAGCCTCCAGATCCTTCCAATGGACCGACCAACACTTCTTATCCCAACATGGCTACCCATTTGGTGGCAGCGTGTTTACCATCACCCGACGCACCTTCCAGCATTTACACCCTAAGTGGACAAGGCTCACCCAGTCTCCTTCCTTGAGACCATGGCAGTAGACCAATTGACAAAAGGGGAAGGACTGCACACTTCACTGGTAGGACGGGCCTTAGCAATAAACAGCACCATTCTAGCGGCCATCTGGTATAACCTGCCAGTCTGGCCACTTAAGCACCAACAATATGCCAAACTGAGGAGAGCACTCTCGACGTACCTTTGGCGGAACAATGCAAAAACCCAGAGCTGTATGCAGCGTGTGAGTTGGGATATACTCATGCAACCCATAATCAAACAGGTTTAATGGGGGCTACGGATATCGCACCTGGAAAGAGAAAGCAAAACTTTAATCTTCAAGAAGATCTTAGTCAGGCTACTCATAGGAAATGATATCAAGATCTTAGTCAGGCTACTCATAGGAAATGATATCCCATTGGGCTCATTGGCCTGCATGCAGATAGCCGCCCTTTGGGAGAGTTTGTTGTACGAGCAAAGGCCCTTTGGGACTGGTTATGGTAGCCTTGTCATGCACAACCGCACAACCCGCACGGCGTTTCGTACCGAGGGACACCCAATTAGAGGAATTGGGGCCGTGGTCGAGCATTTTAGGCGTGGGTTGAATCTCCCAGACGGAATGAGGGATTCTCGCTTCATTTCGAGGCTATTCCAAAATTAAGGCCGATAGACGGGATTAGAAGGGAACGCAAGAGAATCTGAAGCGTAAAACTAAGGCCGATAGACGGGATCAGAAGGGAGCGCAAGAGAATCTGAAGGGTAAACAAGACCGACGCGCGTGGTATAAACAAAATTCCACTCCGCCGTGGGCTAAGGAGCACGCGCTACTTCGGCCGGCAGCTTGACAACAGGAAAAACAAAAGAAAAAAAAAACGTGGAATATACCGCTTCGCTCGCGCCAGGTTCACACCAACTCTATTGCAAGAACCCAAGAGATAACTAGCAGCTAGGCTTTCGAGTCGGATTCATAAAGTCCACAAGGTCACCTAGGAGCATCATCGTCCCATTGGGGCGGGGCTGGGGGAACACAAGTTCTGAAACTCGCTGGTAGGGCGTCTGCATTACGGGAGAGCTCCAGGAACCGAGCCGAGCCGTCGTACCCCAGCACCAGCCTTCGCCAGGAACATGAGTCCCCCTGCCGACACTAGCAACAGTTAAATAGGGTTCGCCACGTGGCGTGGACCGCCGACCAAGGTTGCACCGTCAAATCGATGTAAGGCAAGATATAAGGCGGCGAGGAAAACAAATCGATCAGAACAAACCCACTCCCCCCTACGTGACAAGCCTTGGATGGGTTGTATAAATGAACCCGGTCGGTCCTCAACAACGCACTTTACACATCCGCATCGCAGTACTTAGTCTTCGTCTTCGATCGGGAAGGGCGGAAGGGTATTGTGGAGGATCGACAAGAGGGTTGAGCACGGGCAGTTGCCCGCGCTCAAGTTTAACGTAGTAATTCTCGACACCATAAAAATCTCAATGAGCGTCGCCCCNAAAAAAAAAAAAAAAAAAAAAATCTGGTCTCAACCATAGACCAGATACATGTAGGAGGTCCGGCGTTCTGGGAACGCCGGACCCCCAGGAGCAAAAAATTCCGACCGGATTTTGGCAAAAAAAGTCAGTTTTGATTTCGTTCAAAAAATATAATATGTCCGTTTTGACGAAATGGCTGTTTATATATGTCTTTATTCTATATCTATCAAAGTCTAATCACGAAACCCTAAGCACGATATGATGTATATGATCTTTGTCAATCAAGCTCTATCCATGATGAGAGATGTATGATCTGGACGTCAAGTCCAGTATCCAATATGCAATATCATGTGAAACTGTCAGGGGGCATTGATTACTTCCTGCGCAGGGAAGGATTGACCTCCTGCTAACTAATCCCTAAACAGCCCACCGCCAACCAACGGGACGATCAACCCCCCATTGATGATCGATATTGCCGGCTGGGCAACATCAATCACCACCAGCTATCCTACTCCTATCCTCTGCCAAACCACGAGGTGGAATTCCGTATCGAGGTTGGAGGGTGGGAAAGCAGTAAACCACTTCTCCATATCAACCCCATATCCCACCATGGTCGTTGACACCGCCATCCCGCGGTATTGGGGATGCGGACGACGCTGCCCGCCCAAACTTGTTTTTTCAACTTTTTTGGCCCCATCGGCCTTTTTTATTATTTATTATAATTATTATTATTTTTTCAAAAGAAAAACTAAGAACACGGGGGGCTGCACAACTATCCCCTGCACACTCCCCCGCGCTCAAACCCCGGCCCCCGCGTTAAACTGGTGGTTCAACGTGGGCTTAATGCGGATTCAACGCGGGTTAAAACATTTAATGTGGGACCCGCGTTAAACCTCCCCCCAGACACTCACATGATTGTCCGAGTTACACAGGGCCAGGTGGTGGAAGCCATCGGACTTTTAGCATTTCCGAGAAGGGTATCCACCTCACATTGGGGAGATCCGGCCCTTGCATGGTCTGATTGCACTGCCGTGCATCCATAAAATAAAGGGAGTGAAAAGTCGGAGTGAAAACTCAGAGTAGTCTGCCTGATTCTTGGGCAACTTCACTTAAGGGGCGTCAGGCCACTTTCTCAGCCTATACGATAAGCCTAACTACTTTCTGACCTCATGCAGACTGATGCAGTCCAGATCCTTCCAGAATGACAGATGCAGCAAAGCAGATTCTTTAACTACTGATAACAACCTCATGTGAGGACCCTTATGTTGTCTGTGGAAATCCCGGAGGGGACTACGCAAAGACCCCGACCAGGCAACTGAACCCAGTAGGCCCTGCCTTGGGATCAAGGCCGAGCAGTTGCCTGGGCCTGGATGCATCCTGGGAGGGAGTGCCCACCGGAGGGCCCAGACCTGTGATAAGCCAGGATCCGTACTTCGAGGCTTCATGTACCCTTCGGAGGAAAACCCGAATTGGGGCCCCTAAGTACGGAATCTGACCGATGTCGGGAAGCGGGGTCCGTTGCGGAATGCTGAAGATCAAATGCATGCATCTTCAGGATTGCCCCTGTCCTGGTTCTAACTAGTTCCGCGCGGCCGATTAGCGACCGCACGGGGAAATTCAAGAAATAGTTATGGAGTTCAGTAGCTGCGTTTTTGAATTTCCCTTTTGCAAAGCGCGCGCACACCCATTTTTTTGAATTATTGTTTGTTGCGCAAACTTGCTTCCTGCTTTGCGCACACACACAAACTCCCTTTCTTGCTAAGCACTCCTCTCCACGGATCCCTTCGTCTTCCCCCAGACCCTTCGTCTGATCCCCACCTTACTCTTCGGCACGATTGGTTGGTCGTTAGTTGGGATGGCTGGATCAATGCTGCGAAAGCGAACTTACGCCCGCAGTTTGAACCACCACCCCAATTGAGAAAATTGTTCATTCGTTCCGCCTTCTTCGATCCCTTCTGCAATCTTCTTCCTTCTTTTGTCCTCGCTGCCGGCCTCACATGCTGGTGCACCCCGCCTTCCACGCTATAAATTTACGCAACCCCGTTCTCTCTCTCTCTTTGATCTCGGCTGCAATGCTGCGCAAGCTATGTGTGAAGATCACGGTGCCGAACAGGCTCGACGTGCCCAAAGAACAAGTGGAGTGACAGCGTGGGGTGGAACTAGCGGTAGACTTGGGGAAAGGCAGTCGGAGGGACTGAGCGGTGGTGGAGACAAGAACGTGGCTAGCGGCAGGGTCTTGTGGCTATGGTTGGTTCACGTTCAGGTCGGGCTGGTGGCTGTGCGCGCGGAGTACCAGTCTTGTTGAGATTTTTGAATAGCGAGGGACTCGCTTCTTCTCCATTGCTGCTTTGTCCAAGCGTTGTTTATGCTTAACTAAGTGTGGATGCTCAGTTGCATGCATGGCGTTGGTTGTGACTGTCTATGGATGCTGAATGCTTCGCTGGCAGAAAGTCTGTGGATGTATGAGTGCATAACCATGGAGTGATGGTTTTGGCAACTTTTGGGTATATTTGTGCACATGAGTGCGGCCTTGGGGTGCAATGGGACTCCAACGTCTGCGTACATGTATGAGTGTTGATGGCCACTGCTCTCCGACTAACTGCCGATCTCCGTGCCAAAGTCGTCTGGGAGATCGTCGCCAGCCTTTTCCTCTCTCCCCTCTCTCGCCGCAAGCACCATGTGTTGGTTTCTCCGTTCCAATGGGTTGATAACCGGTAACCAGGGACGTCGGGCGCTGGCATACCATCGACCCACCCGACTTCTCTGCTACTTGGCCACTGCCGTTTTTGCTACGGTGACGATTTTTGTACTTGACGACGTTGTGTGCCTGAGCTTGCACTTTGGATAAGTGGGAGTGAGTGGAGTAGGACCACTGGAAATTTGCATGGAGTCGAAGTTTGCTGCGCTAAACATGAGCGCGGGTAATTGCCTGTGCTTGAACCTCACGTCGATCTGCCATAGTGATCTTCCGCTCTTCCCGCTCGCAGACGAAGACGGTGTGTACTGCGATGCGGATGTGCAGAGGACACTGTTGCGGGTCGACCGGGTTCATCTTTATAATCCGTCTAAGGCCTGCCATATAGAGGGGACTGGGTTTGTTCTGATCGATTGATTTCCCCCCCTTCCTTGACCTTGCTTATACGGATTGACGGTGCTCCCATGGTCGGCGGCACACACCACTTGGAAGCCTCAGCTTAACTGCCCCGCTGGTGTCGATCGGGACACTCGTGTTCCTGACCGAGGCTGGTGCTGGGATACAGCGGCTCGGTTCGATTCCCAGACCTCGCCCATAACATGGGAACTTTTCCGGCGAGCTTTCGAGCCTGGGCACGCTGGCCACGCCCCTACTGGATGACTAGTCCCTTGGTCGATCGGACGGACCTCGCGATCCCGACCCCGATGCCAAGGAGGCCCCTGTTTCCTGGGTCCCTACAGTAAGGTTGGCATGAACCTGGCAGGGGAGGAGCGGTAGATTCAGCACCTTTCCCGTTTTCCTCCTTTGTCCTTTATTTGGCGGATGACCCAGGAAGTTGCATTTTTGCTCTCAAAACCCGTGGCGGAGCGAAGTTCTGCTTATACCCCGCTCGCCAGCCCGTATAGACCGTGTGGACTTTCTTGTTTTCCCTTTTCGGTAGTCCTCCTCCTCGGCCATGCCTTCCGAAACGATCTCAGGACTGAGGCGAGAACCCCATTTTCCTCCTGGTGGTTCAACCTCCGCCCAAAATCATTGGCCACGCCCCCAATTACTTTGATCAGCGTCCCTCGGTACGAAACGATGCGCGGGGCGTGAGGTTGCACATAACAGACCCAAGCCAGACAAGTGAACAAAAGGAGCAAGGCTCGGGTATAAGCATATTGGACAGCGGGCAGTATCATATGGCGGTTTTGAGAGAGCGCTTGCAGCCAGCACCCAAAAAGGGAAGAGCAGCCTAGCGGTAGCTGCTCGCATGTGCCCTGATATAGCAGGGTTGGCGCAGCGCTGTGTGGGAGACAAGATGGTGAGTGGTCGGGGAAGGTCAGGAAGGAGAGTGGCAGTGGGGACAGCTGGATACTTACCTGGTGTATAGTTGGATAACACCTATGTAATAAGAATCTTCAGCAGCACCTGCTGAGAGGAGAATGTAGAGAGAGTGAGAGGCATCAGGCTAGAGTGTGTAGACCAATTGAGGAGAGTAGTGTAGGTGGACACATCATAGCTGGGGCTACTACTCGGTTGTTGTACTGATTTGTTTGGAGGCGTGAAGAGGGCTTTCATTATCAACAGGCTTTGGTGCTCAGTGTCTTCTTAGATTGGTGTGCTCTCGGCTTTGTCATTCTGCTTTCCACTTGGCTAACTCATGATTGGTCTTCAATGATCTATTGCATCTAGGATTTTTTGTTTGTTCTCATATGCTGGTTCTTTGCAAGTTGGTAGCAGAGCTGGATCTCTGACACTCGCCATCACAGCTGGCAGGTCTTGTGGTGCCGGCGGGTGTCTGCAGGCTGGTGCACTCCTCCACTGGGTGAGAGCAGATGAACAGCAAGTTATGTGGAATATGTGGCAATGTGGTGATAGTGTATTGGTCCTTGCCAATGCTTGACATTTGATGACTCATAAACAGTTGGTGAGATAATCTAACAGCTGGTAATGTGGTTGGGGCAGCAACAAATATCCTTGTTTAAAGTTTTTCCTTTTTTTTCTTTCTTTTCCTTTTTAAGAAAGCCCAGGGTGTTGCAGAGGTCACCACCTTTCAGTAGTCAGCCATCTGGATTGCTTTTTGATCCACCTGAGACCTCCTCCCTACCTACCACACAACCAGTCTCCCCATCACACCCCCTACTCCCCAGTCAAGCTTCAGTGCAAGGACCATCACCCAACCACCCGGCCACGGTGGCAGGCTGAAACTGTAGTTGAAGGCACTAGAGCTAAATAGAGTCCCCTACCCTACTCAGCCCGCATTGGAAGTATACTTGAATGAGCCACGTCGCACGAGTACTTCGGTTGCCAGGTGTAACCTATTGTACCACAGGCCCCCTAGGTAGACTCTATGTATCTCCCACCCCAGTTCCGGGCTCACCAGTACTCCAGATATCACAGGCAGTCTGTAGTGATGCCCCTTAAGCCAAGGACTAACCAGTGAAACCCTTCCCGAAGACCCTGCGCAGTGCAGCCATGTACGTCCGTTGTTGTGGGTTTTTTTGCACTATTGTTGTTTATACTGGTTGCATTACCGCCGGAGGTACCCATATCTCTGTCATCAACACGTACACAATCCCCGACCTGCCGCCGGGCCTCAGTCATCAGCAGGGTTCCCTCAGGCATCGGAAGACACGGACTACAGACTCATCTAGCCTCCATTGTTCTTCTTACTATGATGAAGAACGTTTCACCTCAGTGTCTTCACACTGTGAGGTGCAAGTGTGCACTTCCTTGAGAACCAACCTTCGTGTGCCGCATCTGGTGTGAGAAGCGCTGAGTATGGGAAGTGGCCAAGGATGGTCCAAAGCACCGGATGTGGGAGTAGTTCATGCCTGCATGCGCTGATCACACCAAGCTTCAGCAAGCGCTACAGAGACTTCCAGGTGTATACTTCTCTTTTCCTTTTTTCTTTTCTTTTTTTTCTCTTCTTTTTATTCTTGAGAGAAGTTGTTTGAAGAGCAATGTAAAATAAATTTAAATAATTCTTTCGCAAGCGTCCTGTTGCAACTGTAAATAATTCCTGATGGGCTTCAAGGGAAAGTCGTCCTGTTATATATAATTCTTGATCGAGTAGGCTGCCCACTGGTTTGTCTGTGCACTATGGTGGGCCTGTTCCTAGTACATCACAATCTTGGTCACAACTACAGTCGTCAACTAAGGGGATGGGAGGGATTTTAGTGAAGCATGAGGAAGGTCGATTCCAACTGTATACTTCTCTTCTTCTTTTTTCTTTTCTTTTTTTTGTTTTCTTTTTTTTCTCTTCTTTTTTTTCTTTTCTTTTTTTTCTTTTCTTTTTTTTCTTTTCTTTTTTTTCTTTTCTTTTTTTTCTTTTCTTTTTTTTTTTGCAGCTCCGATCCATTCGTGGGGAGCGGCACGTGCTGGGAACCGGGCCCAGCGTCCCATTTGAAGTATGAACAGAACAAGTACGATCAAAAGTATGACCCTACTGTGACATCCTGGCAGCATTGATTACCCTTCTCATACGGGGATTGACTGAGCAGGTAATGAAAATATTTGGCATCAACTCTGCAGAATCGCCTATTCAGCCCAGATCGGGCCAAACGCGTCCCCGGAGTGATCCTACATTATCTGAGCATGTTGTGGCTGGGCATTACCCAAATTGCAGGCTTGGCACTTGTTCTCGGTTACTGCTGCTGCCCCCTGATTCCCCACCCCCATCTGCTCAGTCCAGCCCAAACCACTGCCTATCGACCAGGGACAGGGGAGGGCAGAATCTGTCAAATTCTGCTTGTCATATTTTTCCTATTTTTAGTAATTACAGCTTTGCTTTGATCAGTTGGAGGACATACATTGGATATTTAGCAAGCTCTTGGCCCTAATGTCAGTGCCTAGATATTTAGCAAGCGATCCAGATTCCAGACCGATTAGTTACTTGCATTGCCTTGTATTGAACTGATAATGTGTGAATGGTAGTTGCTAGAGATCTGGAAGTAATCACAGTACTGCTGGTCTTGTTTTCCTAATCATCCTTTTTTTTTTTTTTTTTTTTTTGAACACCAACCCGAGTGGCTGCTAGGGGTGCTGGTAAGAGCAGACACTACTAGCACTCCCGGGGAGGCTCCATCTATTGGTGGGGAGCAGCGCCTACTGGCAAGCGGGTCCAGCGTCCTTTTTTACAAGGGGAAACTACGCGCGAGTCACAGGCCATCAACAACAACAACAACAACAACAACAACAACATCATCAGCGACGGGGACAACAACAACAACAATAATGATAACGGCGATAACAGCGATCTTCGTGAAGATGATAATGACGTGTGCATCGAGGTCATCCAGGTCGTCAACACCAATGACGATGACAATATCAGCTATGAAGACAACAACAACAACACTAATTTGGACGGGAGCGATCGCCTTTTTGCGGGTGATATGCTAGCATTCTCCAGGATGCACATACTGATCGGTGGGGGTAGGACTCTTGGGGAGGGGATATTTCTGCGCATGCTGACGAGTATCTGGCGCTGCTCGTATGGGCGATATACTATTGCATCGCTTCCGTGGGATCCGGGAGGGAGGGTTGCAGGGTAGGACAGCAGGCTTAGGATTGAGGATGCCCTTATTTCTACCCTCTTTTCGTATCTGGAGGGGGACGCTAAAATTGGTGTAGATGAAATCCCGCCTGCCAACCTAGGATCTTCCTTTTCTTTGATGTTTTCTGCATAACTCACCTGTCTTGGCTACCTTCTCTGACTGCTACTCCTCATCGCACTAAGGTTTTTTAGTGTTTGATGAGCTATTCAGGGTAGGTAATGATTCTGGGTTTCGTTATAATCGATCTCTTTGCTCCCTATTCCGAAAGCCTCTCCTCATCATGGCGCTGCAAAGGTTTTTGAGCAGATGGTGAGGGACTCAGGGGCTCGTTCGACACTCCT
>BFEA01000158.1:978574-990620 GCA_003427395.1 Chara braunii | reverse complement strand
TTTTTAAATATTTTTTTCCTTTTATCTTTGCATCTTTCCATCAAAAAAACAAAAGAAAAGCATGTGCAACATGTTTATTCCACCAGGGGTGAAGTCCCACCGCCCAAGTTAAGTTTAGAAAACGCAACGGTGTGACACCATTTCAACATTAATAAATTTGGTGCTAGTGATTAAAAAACTGGAAAAAAATGCTGGAAACAACTTTTCTCCTTATTTTTGATAACGTAACTCGGAGAAATGAAACACTTCTGGCACAGTCGGAGTGAATGTCTCCGTGGAAAGGGATACTTCCTGTGATGAGCGGACAGAAGGTCACCATTTGTAAAATGGACAGGGACAACATGGATGGCCAAATGCGTTCATTGCCCAAAGAAGGAAAAGAGTTTGATTCCAAAGAGCCAAACACAGCTGTCAGAGCTCCTCCGTTTCAGGACGTAATGATGTCTAAAAAAACAAAAAAAAGAAAGGCACGTAAGTTGAATAGTCTACCCTGGGGGGGGGTAGGGTAGTTTTCTCAACTTAAAATGGTTTCCCGCCCGAACCGAAAGGCCCAAAGCATACGACAAAACGGATTTCACGTCAAATAAAAAATCTACAAAATGACCAAATCTAATAGGTTATTCTCCTGTATTTCCACACCACTAGATTCACAATACATCAACTGCAGAGCTCCGTCCCACCATGCCACACGTGATAGAAAGCTCAGTGTTGAGAAAACTCAACTTGGGCAGTGGGACTTCACCCCAGCGATCACAAAACAATGGGGAAAAAAAAAATTGCCCTTTTATTAATTGCTTTTTTTCTAGGCTACCAGAGTGGCCCAGGACCACTTGCCCCGCCGGGCCAAAAATAGATTAGAAAAAAAAAAACTTTTAATCATTTTTTATTTTATTTTTTATTTTAAATCTGGTAACAAATTTGGATGTGACCCTGAGGCAAAAGTTATTCAGTTCATTTTTCTGCATAACATACATTGTTTTCGGAGTTTTGGGATTTTTGGTTTTTGCTTTTTTTTTGCTGGGAGCCTGGGACCTTCCCTGGGACCTTGTCCCGCATGCACCGTTTAGTGGACCTACCATCTTCCCCCGAGCACAATGCACCCTTATTTTGGCGGTATCTGGCCAGAAATATAGTTTGTATACATTCATTTTTAGGGTGCATTATGTTCGGCGGAAGAGGGTAGCTCAACGGTGTGACGGCTGAAAATGTTTTTTTTTAATTCATTTCAAATTCAGAAATGCATTAAAAAATCCGCCTAAGGGCACACTCACACTACCATGTATTTTTGCAAAATCTCAAATTTTATGTAGTTTTTCGGGTCACAAGAGGCACGTATTTTGCGTGTTCACACAAAAGGGCACATAAATGTCAGCGGCCTGGACAGCCGCGGGCTTACATATTTTGCGGGGACCTCCAGAGGTCCCCGCAAAATCGTATTTCTTTCTCCTCTACTGATTTCTGGAAGGGAAAAAAAAAAAAAAAAAAGTGCACTGTGCTGTCTGACTGCAGACAACGTATTTTCACATATCAAGGCCAGATCGCGACCCTGTCTTTTCTGCTTTGGGCAACAAACGGGTGACCGGTGTGACCTGCAGGTGCCATACAAACGAAAATTCACATACGTAAAATTTGCGGAAGTACGTGCTAGTGTGAGTATGCCCTAAGATACAATTCATTCTTTTTTTTTTCTCTCCCACAATTGGAGTGGCATACGTGATGTCCACAACCGAGAATGGAAACTTACTGCCATCTTCACCGCTCAAACTGTGAGATCCGACTCTCCACTTTCTTCCCCGAATACAACGTGCGGTTATTCTAGATGTATTCAGACTGAAAGGTATCTGCTAGATGTATTCAGAGTGAAATGTACCGCAGATACAGGTATAATGACCATACGTCAACTTGCGGTCATTCTAGATGTATTCAGACTGAAAGGTATCTGCTAGATGTATTCAGACTGAAACGTACCACAGATAACGTCAACTTGCGNCGTACCACAGATAACGTCAACTTGCGGTCATTCTAGATGTATTCAGACTGAAAGGTATCTGCTAGATGTATTCAGACTGAAACGTACCACAGATACAGGTATAATGACCGTACGTCGTATTTGGGGGAATCCCCAGTCACCAATGAACTGCTGGCCGGAACGGCCGCTGGAACCAGCCATGTCTGGCAGTTTGGCAAACGCCTGACCACCTCATTCGAAGATGTCCCCTTTGACCCACCCTGCACTCCTACACCAGTGTGTGTGTGTGTGTGTGTGTGTGTGTGTGTGTGTGTGTGTCTTCACCGGAGCAACTGTGTATGTGTTTGTGTTTGTGTGTGTGTGTGTGTGTGTGTGTGTGTGTGTGTGTGGATTGTACAGCGGTCTGACTGAAGACAGTGAAGACTCCGAAGAGGATTACGAGGAAAGAAACAAAGACATATCGGTCTGCACTTCGGTAACGGTTACGGATGTTGGGTGTGTGAAGCTGCTATGATGCTACACGCGCGCGCGCGCGCGCGAGAGAGAGAGAGAGAGAGAGAGAGAGAGGATGTATAAAATATCCGTGAATCTGGACGGATTCACACGACGCCTCTCCATGAATCTGCCCAATAACGGAGACAGATACAGGAGCCCATGACAACAACGAATTCGAGCCGCTCCCATCCTCCGAGTAGTCGCTCCGATCGTATGAAGAGTTGCCCTATTCCATAGTTTACGCATATGTGGTCCTGCAAAGGTCACACCAAATTGCCCAATTCCCGTATTAAAAAAAAAATCTCCAGAAAGGAGGCTTTTCGTGGCCAACGGTCTTTGAACTGGCTGTCTCCGAAAAAGGAGACAGCTAGCTCAACGGAAAGTGGCAAGGGTAGGGGGCGTAGCATTCGAGAAAACGTCATTTTTGGAACTATTTTGTTGGAAGAAAAAACGCGATAATCTCTATTCACCAGTTCACAATTAAGAAAAGAACCGACCGCTGGATGATTGTGACGGCGTGCATCTCCTTCATCGCCTACAGTCGCACGGCGTAGCAAACTAAAGGTGGACCTAGCTCAACGGACGAAGTGGGACAAGGTCCCTGGTCCTTGCACGGCCGGACCGCACGGAAAAATAGGGTGAACCCGGCGGCCCGGCTGGTAGCCTAGCTTTTTTTTAATTAAAATACATCTGTTTTCTAGGCTACCAGAGTGGCCCGGGGTCACTTGCCCGGCCGGGCCAAAAACAAAAAAAAATAATAATGATAATAAAATTATTTTTAATTTTTGTTTTTCTATATTTGATGCAGAATTTCGATGTGACCCTGAGGCAAAAGTTGTTCAGTTTATTTTTCTGCATAACATAGTTTTTTTTCGGATTTTTTTGATGTTTTTTTTTTTTTTTTTTTGCTGGGACCCTCCCTGGTCCTGGCACGGGCTGACCACCGGGACCCGGGCGGCCCGGCTGGTAGCCTAGTCTGTTTTCGTTTTCTATTTAAAAAAAAAAAAACAAAAAAAAACGTTGAAATCCAAAAAAAAAAGGGGTTGTACAACCCCATATATATATCGTCAAATAGATATATATATATCGTCAAATAGAACTGCCCGGTATATATATATAATATTATGTTTTTATTTTTTGGTCGTTTTTTAAAGATTAAAAAAAAAAAAACTTGCCCGCCCCGACCACCTGCGGCCGTTCCCGGTGGTCATGTTCCAGACCGCCGGGCGAGTTGGGACCCTGTGGTCATGACCGCGGGGGATTCATAGCTTCCATGGGCAGTCCGCACTGCCATACACCCGACTGTGCCTATCCGTAATGAACCTGTTCCGGAAGAGGGGCTGTCTAGCCACCTCCTCCCACGGTTGAGTTGCCCGTCTGTCAGGCAGGGGCAGTCTATGCCATTTTTTTTGGAGCGTGGCCCAGAAGGGCCAGAAGGGGTCTTTTTGCAGGTCCTGTCTTGCCTCCCTTTTATCCTCAGGACCCTTGTTTAACTGCTTCTTAGGAATGAGCCAATCCCTGTCCTCCACCCATGTGACGGAGTCCACTCTTGGTTGTGTCTGCCGGGCCAGGCTGGCAATCCGTTCTAGTGCCAAGGCCCTCGACGGGATCTGGGGGTCAAGAATCAGCCTTTGCATCCATTGTAAAGAGAGGGCAGTAAGTTGGGTGGAGGGATGGATGATACCTACCTTCTTCCCCCGAATACAACGCGCGGTCATTATAGCTGTATTTTATGCATCTTTCAGTCTAGATACAGCTGGAATGGCCTTTGACGCATCTTTCAGTCTAGATACAGCTAGAATGACCGTGCGTTGTATTCGGGGGAAGAAGGTAGACCCCCATTCTTTTTTGGCTGGACGCCCGAGAGCCATGCCAGTCGGCTAATGCCCCTCCATAAGAACGCCACAATCTGTCTCTGAGCAGAACGTAGACAAGGCCTGTTTAGGGCCCATATCGCGGACTTATACCACAGGGAGTCCCAAAAGTCCACCTTTCAGCAGCAAAAAAAAAAAAAAAAAAAAAAAAAAAGGTCCACCTTCCAGCAGCATCCTTGGGAAAGTCCGGTAGCTTCCTGAACTGGCAAAATGCACCCTACGAGCGGCATCTAGCGGTACCAGTGTGGAGCCCACATTGATTCACTTCAGCTGCTACTTATAGTTGCTATGTTGCAGAAGCTCTGCTGTAGCGCTTGTGCGACTTCGAGTTGGACTGTTGGGTTGGGTGCAGCCGCGAAGCGTGGGGCACACCATAGCTAGGATGTAGGAGAAAGACGAACTTCAAGGCGTCCATAGCCGCAAGAGGGGGGAAGGAGACGAACTAGCAGTGTAAGCGGGTGGGCTCAGGAAGGTAGATTGAGCGACCCAAGTCACACACACACACACACACACACACACACACACACACACACACACACACAGAGAGAGAGAGAGAGAGAGAGAGAGAGAGAGAGAGAGACAGACAGAGAGATTCTGGTGAATCAGATAGCGGTCATAACAGGTTGTATTCAATTTCAGTTGTGTCTAATGATAAAAACATACGAGGCGGTTCCAACTTCATGCATGCTGATTCAACCTGTGGTCCTTGGGTGTGGGTGTTCGTTGAGTTTCAGTGTGCTGGGAGTTGTGTGTCGGGTGCCTGCAGACCGTGGATCATCGCATGAGCGTGAGAACGAACGCGTTGCTGTGCAGATATCCCCTTTGCCGCTTTATAATGTATGGCTGCATGGACCCAGCCGCCCATTTCAACCCCCATCAGATGCCTAGTACAAAAGTCAAATGACGTGAAATCAATCGGAGACAACCATGTTGCCGCTTCCTGCTGATTCAGAAGCTTCTCGCTATTCTTTTTTTTTTTTTTTTTTCTAAAAAGCCCAGGGTGTTGTAGAGGCCAAGGACCAGACCCGCCGCGGTGATTCTTTCCACCATGATCCACTAAAGGGAGTGCCTCCACTTTCCTTTTTTTTTTTTTTTTTTTTTCCTACGTCCCAAAAACCAGGAAAACATCGTAAAAAGACTGCGGGGCTAAAGTCCCACCCCCGGGGCCCAAGTCCCACTTACTCCAGTTCTCAATTTCTGACCTAGATTACGACGATCAACGGTCAGAAATGAAATGACGGATTAGCGTAAGTGGGACTTCGCCCGGGGGCTTCAGTGGTCCTTTCGGGTATTTTTCAACGTGGCGGCAGCGTGGCCGTCCGATGGTCAGATCGGGGACCACGTCACACTTACGCTGATTCTTCATTTCTGGCCGTTGATCGTCCGAATCTACGGTCAGAAGTTGAGAATGGGTGAAAGTGGGACTTGGCCCCCGATGACTGGAACTGGTGTGTACTCGAAACGAAGTCACATATCGGTCCTTCGGGACATCTGTTAAAATTGGAATGATACAGAGAATGAAGGTTAAGGATGGCCCCTGCGCAAGGATGACACGCAAGGGGCCATACATCCTAATCTTCATTCTCTGAGTCGTTCCACTTGCATGTAACGGATGCCACGAAGGACAGGACTGCGCACTTTTTTTTTTTTTTTTTTTTTTGGGAAACTGCGCACTTCCTCCCATCCGTGACATTCAAACATAGCCAATCTAAATTAAAAAGAAAACGAAAAGTGTTCGCCCAAAAAAAAAAAAAAAAAAAAGTGTTCGGCCTCACAAGGGAGCTCCTCTCTCTTCTTTACCGCGTAACGGGCAGGAAAACGATGTGAAAAGAGCGCACGATTTCCCAAAAAAAGAAAGAAAAAAAAAAAAAAGCGCACGAGAAGATAAATAGATAAAGATGCGAATATCGTCCTTCGGCATTATATTTGGCGACTGTGAGGGCATACTCACAGCGATACAACAGGACTTTTCCCATTTCTCTGTGGACATAATTACGGTCAGATGCATTCAAGACTAGTCGTAAGAGCGATCATATACATCCAGGAAAGTCCTAGTGTGAGTATGTCTTCAGGATGAGAAGGAAGGAAGGAAGGAAGGAAGGAAGGAAGGAAGGAAGGAAGGGAGGGAGGGAGGGAGGGAGGGAGGAACAATAATCAGATGGGAAGGCGCTTTTTTTTTTTTTTTTTTTGGGGTCTGATATTCATGTGACGATATATATATATCGTCACAAACAGAACTGCCCGGTAAACCGTAGGCAGAGAGAGAGAAGAGGACAACAAACGAGTATNGAAGAGGACAACAAACGAGTATATACATATATATTGGTTTTTTTTTTTTTTTTTTTGGGGGGGGAGTGGGAAGGCGCTTTCGCACATGTGGGAGAAGTGCATGAGTCCTTCGGGACATCCGTTAAAATTGGAACGATACAGAGAGAGAAGATTAGCATGGGCCCTGCGCAAGGATGACACGCATAAATCGAGAAATGGTCCAAATTAAAAAAAAAAAGTGCATGACATCGGCGAGGGCCTCCCCACACGATGAGGGCCTCACCAAACTATGGGGGCCTCGCCACACAACTGGCCAAATGCAGAAAAGACAAAAATTATGGCGGTGTATATTTCCATGTTTTAGGGGAATATTCATTTCATTCTCATTTAGCACATTCGGTGAATGGTGTGGCAAGAGCCTAAGTCCCGAAACGGAACTAAACGAGAACAATGGGACTGCCTCTTGGCAGAGAATGTGGCGAGATAGAGATAGCATCGTCCCTATGAATTATTGCCTTGTGGACGTATCTGGCCACAATCCGCGTGAAGATGAGCCCACCATTTTTCTCCTTTAGTGAGTTGATTGTGTGAGCTCTCCCGCCGCCGCATCCATCCCGCAAAAGCACTCGATGAGGCCTTTGTGAACGCGCCCCAAGGGATCGACTCCCACGTAAGGTCTTTGCGGACAGAGAGCACACTCGTTGTGGTGTTTTTTTTTTGTTTTTTTTGTTTTTTGTTTTTTTTTTTACACTCGTACTAAGCGTACAACTTGTTCGAATGAGCTTTGGACGTGATTGAAGTCAGATGCATCCCGCCGCTCTGCGGGTATTCGCTGTCAGTCAGACCCATTTAGGAAAGTGTCAGTGAGAGAACGGCCTGATTCGGGGGCTGATTGCAATCCGTATGAATCCACGAAACTTCTTCCTCTTTTTTTTCTTTTTTCTTTTTTTTCTTTTTTTTCTTTTTTTTTGTGGGTTCTTCCTCTTTTCGAAGACCCAGGGCCGTGGTCCCACTACCAGTAGCAAAGGGGATAGGATAGAAATCCTGAATCCGGCCATGTTTAATGCAGAGATACAGAAAAGCACTTCGATCTCGATTTCCTGCTCCTGTCCTCAAACGCGTCCAGATTCAGGCATTCAATCCGACACTCATTGCTACTAATGGGACCATGGCCCAGGAAAGTTCTAATGTTGTTGTACAGATATGTAGGTGTGCATGCGCCCTTTTTCTTCTTTTCTTTCTTTTTTCATTTTTTCCTTTTTCTTATTTTGGGTTTGGCTGTTCTGCACTTTCTATTCAATAGTTCGTCTTGCCTTTCTTCCCTCTAACACATATATCGTCACAATATATATATATCGTCACAAACAGAACTGCCCGGTAAACCGTAGGCAGAGAGAGAGAGAAGAGGACAACAAACGAGGGGCTGTGACAAACTGTTTCGTCGGAGTTTCACCGACTCATCAGGAGGCTGAACCCTCAACAGTCTACAGAATCCCCTCACTGATTACACTGTAAATGATAATCTACCTTAACCAAAATCAAAGTATATATATACATATACATATATACATATATACATATATACATACATATATACATGTACATATATACATATATACATGTATGTATGTATGTATATGTATACCTATGTATATACGTATACATATATGCGCTACACGTAGGGGCCTCAGGGTGGTCGTCACATCCTTCACACGTGTACGGTGGCCTGATGACTCCTGTCCAATGCAAATGAAGAGCACTCTTTGCTGGGTAACGACGTCCCGGGGCAAGGTCCCACTTGCACGGATTAAGAGACTCTGGCCGTTGATCTTTGCTATCTACGGTCAATACCGCTTAATTCGTGTACGTGGGACCTAGCCCCCGCAAAGCAGGACAGATGGCGCAGGCAAAATATGACTAATCTGTATGAGCTCCTTGGCGGTCGGTTGTCCACGAGGAGACGTTCTCTCTCTCTCTCTCTCTCTCTCTCTCTCTCTCTCTCTCTCTCTCTCTCTCTCTCTCCCCCGGACACAAATATTTAACCCCTCCCCCGCACTTCCCCCTTTGTACCCCGCCCTTCCTTCCGTCCTGCAGCCCCCCCCCCTCTACTGAGTCCCAACCCCTCCACGTAGTACCCAGGTTTTTCATTTCTCACCACGCAGATCAGAAAGATCAATGGTCAGGAACCAAGTATCAGTGGGTGAGGTGGACCTCACCCCCCACCCCCTCCCCTACCGTCTTCCCCCGAATATAACGCACCCTGACAATGAACCTTACACAATACAATCAAAATGGGGGTGCGTTGTGTTCGGAGGAAGAAGCTTGTCCTTCAACTCCTTCCCTCAGCTGCCAGCGAAAAAAATTGCCACGTAAGCCTGTCTGGAGGCCACCCGAAACGTCCCCTGCGCAGTCCTCTGCAGATAAAGGGAAGCCCCTTTTATCTTTTTATCGCCATCGCCCGCCCTCCGTCCTTCAACTCCGGGACGAACGAAGTTTTGCAGCTGGTATGCTGACCTGGATTAGAACCCTTGAACCAGAGGGGCAGAACGTCGGGCAAGACCCCACTGATCTGAGGTCGTACTCTCTACTCGGAGCCGCATCTGGACAAATTGAGTACCACTAAACGATCCAGAGGCTCGGTAAAAGAGGTTCAGTAAAAAGGGTCAGTGAAAAAGGGTCAGTAAAAAAGGTTCAGTAAAAAAGGTTCAGTAAAAAAGGAGGTGCGATAAGGATGCCTGAGACGGGAAAGAGATATGGCGGCGTGCTTCCGAAGCAGATTGTCATCAACGAGGACGAAAGGAAACAAGACACGCCCTGTCTCTTATACACATCTAGATGTGTATAAGAGACAGGTGTTGTAGAGGCCAAGGACCAGCCCCGCCGCGGTGATTCTTTCCACCATGATCCACTAAAGGGAGTGCCTCCACTTTCCTTTTTTTTTTTTTTTTTTTTTCCTACGTCCCAAAAACCAGGAAAACATCGTAAAAAGACTGCGGGGCTAAAGTCCCACCCCCGGGGCCCAAGTCCCACTTACTCCAGTTCTCAATTTCTGACCTAGATTACGACGATCAACGGTCAGAAATGAAATGACGGATTAGCGTAAGTGGGACTTCGCCCGGGGGCTTCAGTGGTCCTTTCGGGTATTTTTCAACGTGGCGGCAGCGTGGCCGTCCGATGGTCAGATCGGGGACCACGTCACACTTACGCTGATTCTTCATTTCTGGCCGTTGATCGTCCGAATCTACGGTCAGAAGTTGAGAATGGGTGAAAGTGGGACTTGGCCCCCGATGACTGGAACTGGTGTGTACTCGAAACGAAGTCACATATCGGTCCTTCGGGACATCTGTTAAAATTGGAATGATACAGAGAATGAAGGTTAAGGATGGCCCCTGCGCAAGGATGACACGCAAGGGGCCATACATCCTAATCTTCATTCTCTGAGTCGTTCCACTTGCATGTAACGGATGCCACGAAGGACAGGACTGCGCACTTTTTTTTTTTTTTTTTTTTTTGGGAAACTGCGCACTTCCTCCCATCCGTGACATTCAAACATAGCCAATCTAAATTAAAAAGAAAACGAAAAGTGTTCGCCCAAAAAAAAAAAAAAAAAAAAAAGTGTTCGGCCTCACAAGGGAGCTCCTCTCTCTTCTTTACCGCGTAACGGGCAGGAAAACGATGTGAAAAGAGCGCACGATTTCCCAAAAAAAGAAAGAAAAAAAAAAAAAAGCGCACGAGAAGATAAATAGATAAAGATGCGAATATCGTCCTTCGGCATTATATTTGGCGACTGTGAGGGCATACTCACAGCGATACAACAGGACTTTTCCCATTTCTCTGTGGACATAATTACGGTCAGATGCATTCAAGACTAGTCGTAAGAGCGATCATATACATCCAGGAAAGTCCTAGTGTGAGTATGTCTTCAGGATGAGAAGGAAGGAAGGAAGGAAGGAAGGAAGGAAGGAAGGAAGGAAGGGAGGGAGGGAGGGAGGGAGGGAGGAACAATAATCAGATGGGAAGGCGCTTTTTTTTTTTTTTTTTTTGGGGTCTGATATTCATGTGACGATATATATATATCGTCACAAACAGAACTGCCCGGTAAACCGTAGGCAGAGAGAGAGAAGAGGACAACAAACGAGTATNGGGGGAGGGGGAAGGGGGGGGGATGACGACAGCCACGAAAGGCAGACCAGAGAGGCTCGCACTCAGGGAGAGGCGTATTGCTGAGGGACTGGCTACTTCAAGGAAAGATTGTGACTGCAGTGTGACAGAGAACAAACTGACCTGGAAGAAATGGCACAATCCAACGACGACAAGGAAGGCAATCCCGTGAGGGGCAAAAAAAAAAAAAAAAAAAAAAGAGACTGAAGTCTCAGCAAGACAGACGACTCTCCCTGTTTTTCTTGTTCTTTGTGCTATAATCGACAGAAGATCCTTTGTGATATAATCGACAGATCCAGAAGGGCTCCTGAGAGGAAAACTTGGGTAGCCAGGGTAGGTCAAGCAGCTGATAGTCAATCCCTCCTAAACAGGAGCAATCAATGCTGGTCAGGGCCCCTTCGGCTCAAGACGGAAGGAAGGGTGAAGTGTGAGAGTGCTCATCATGTATTCCAATCCAAAGTTTTGGCTGACTTGCCGGTGGAAAGGAATCGGACCGACGCTCCCCCGAATGGATATGGAGCCAGGACCCTAAGGACCTGTTTTGAGGGGGATGGGGGGGAGTTGGGAGGGGGAGGAGGGGGAAGGATTCAAGCTCAAGACAAAAGGGAAATTTGCCCGGGTTCGGGCAAGCACAGGTAGATGGCACACGGCGGCGGCGCTCAACGAGACCAGACTACCGGCGACGAACAGAGAAAGCGGTGTCCTTTCCACTCACTCCGGCAAACGCACCCACCCACCGACTTCGGCCCAACAGAAGGCATGTTCATTCTCACTGTATTGAGCACGCTTTTTGGACCAGATAAGCTTTTTTTAATGGCAAGGCTGCAATGCTTGGGGCCGACGGCAGCATTTCAAGCTGATTCATATGGATACGTGACGACCAATTAGCTTGCCTTCCAACGCAACAAGTGGAGGCAGCAAGGGCCTCGCCACACCACTGTCGAAACGAAAAATGCAGTAGTGCATCTTCCCAAAAACGTTGCCAAATGCATCTGTTTCTATTCGTAGGAAAGGATGCATCTTGCCACTTTCTGTGGGAACATGCATTTGAACGTTTTTCGTTTCGACAGTGGTGCGTGGAGCCCCTAATGCTTGGGTTGGACGGACAGCTGGAGGCGGGGAGCCTTCGTTCAGTGGACGAACGTGAAGAGGATTACGATGACCAACGGGGGAGGTCCCGTGTGGCATTTCAGGACAAAGGGCAAAGCAACCAGAGAGGTGTCTTGTTCTTTTTTTTTTTTTTTTTTTTTTTTTTTTTTTTTTTTTTTTTTTTTTTTTT
>BFEA01000158.1:958288-969365 GCA_003427395.1 Chara braunii | reverse complement strand
TCTCTCTCTCTCTCTCTCTCTCTCTCTCTCTCTCGCTCTCTCACTCTCTCTCTCTTTTGAATGATGATGCGTCTGAATGATTGTCCCTCTCTTGAGTAGGAATGAGTTGGCATCCTGCTTCTGCGTGAAAGAACTTCTTCCGGAACTTTTCCATTAGTTTCCTAGGTAATCCTCCTACACAAGGACCCCGTCTACTTGTCTTGTGAACGATGGATGCATGTGTATTGTGCAATGCGATCCATCTTTTCCTGTGCATGTCTCATTTTCGCACCTTCCACAGTAAATGCATGTATAGAGATGCGTGACTTTTTCGATTTGATTAGACGAGTGTCATCGGGATTTTGTTCGAGAATGCAAGAGTGTTTAGATTCGTAGCTCTGTTTGCACTGCGCATGCCATCTGCCTTATGATGCACGACATCAGCAGCCGAGCCACGAGGCGGCCCTGAGAAACAAGGCGCCATGGGACCAACGTTGTGTTGAACTGATGAGACCCATAACCATACAGATCTGTGATTGCTTTCTCTCTCTTGTGTCAAAAAGATTGATTGGGGGACGAGCGAATCGCGTTTGTTCTTAATGACGTCTCATAATGTTTTGTGATTGATTGACATATGGAGTGACAAGTACCCTTCGATTGGGCGCCAGCCTCTCGTATCTCCCATCCCAACACGACCTTTTCCTTACAGTGAGGAAAGGACACGTGTATGTGAGTGGGGCGTACGAGAAGCCGTTGCACAAATCGGCGGGCAGTATTACTTCCCTCCGGCCAACCGCTGTTCTGGGTTCGTAGAAGCCTGGTGCAGCCACACTAGACTGAGACCTGGTTACGGGGCGATCTCGACGAGCTAGTTGAGGGTCTCTCCTACCTTTCGCCAGTTCGACTTACTATCATCAGAACTGACACGTGTCTGCTCCGATACCAACCTCACGCCCTGTGTTGTCTTCCGTTCGGAGTGTTAGCTGTGCGGAAAAGAGGCCCAGAAAAACAGCAAGATGGGGTGTGCCAAGGATTTTTCGTAATCCCCTGTGTTGGTCCGATGGAGCAAGTCGATCGTTTCGCGTATCGCAGAATGCGCCCGCGGGCAAGGCGGGAAAGAGAGAGAAGGACCCAAATTTAATCCAAAAAGTATTGTCGTGCCTCCCACCGGGCTACAACCCATCGTTTAGAACAGAAAGGCTTGGGCACGCTTCGTGTGTCCCGTTTTCGTATCAAATCTCGTCATCGTTCGTTGGTTAGTTCTGGGTCTGACGTGGAGGGTCTCAGTCGCGTGGCTCTTTCTTTATGCTCGTCTTCACTCCGCACACGGTAGTGGAAACCCCTGGACTCGTAGCGATCAAAACGCTGACATTCGGTGCACAGAGTGCGCGACCAGTGGGGTTCTACTGTCGTTCACGGAATGACGATTAACTCGTTAAATGGCAACAATACCGAGTAAGGTGAGAAATGCGTATCGATAGCAATACCAATGGTGGACGGTATTAGGGTGATCGTTAGCATCCCTGCCCCTTTTTCCTTCTTCCCTAACCATACCCATCCCGAGGCTTGGCTGGAAGCTGTCGAAGCTCAAAACTACAGCGCAACCGATCTTCCCCGTGTTCTGATATTACTACTTCGCAACACATCACATGACTAGTTTAGAAAACATACGTGGGTAGATTGGGATACTTTCAAGCGAGCATTCTTGGCTCGATTCGATACGGTTAGTGAAGATGCCGCCTGGTATGTAGTAAAAAATTGACCACAAGGACCAGGGGAATTATTGCCCGATCTAGTCGATCGATTTCAAACCATGTTGGATAAATCCGGGCGAGACGAGAGTTCCGCTCGAGACTTGTTTATTGATCACCTTCGAAGTCCGACCTTGAAAGGGAAACTGCAGAAAAAGGTTCCGCCGAGAACAAAAAATATATCGGCTATCATCACTAAAGCATTGGAGCTAGACTTGGCTGATACAAAAAAATATATCAGCCAGGGAGATGAGGATATTATAGATACCATACGGGATGTAACGGCCAAAAGGCGATCATGGCTACAAGCAGTCGAATGGTTTTATCCCCGCCCCGATCATGACCTTCCCGGCGGAATCATCTCCGATATCCCGACTGCTTCTCCTCCCTCTCCCCCGGTGAATCAATCAATCGCAACCGTTAGAAGCGGAACCCCATCCCAACCCCCCTCGCCAGCCATAACCAATTTGCATCTTGCCCAGATGATCCATACGGCCACTACTAAGCAGTCTGAATGGATGAGTAACCTGATCCAAGTGCAGGCGGCTCATATGGAGCGGATGAAACAGATAATGAGCAGGCTCATTAAGCCTAACCCAGCTCCTGCTCGGCCTGCCCCTGCATCGTTTCCACTCTTACCTGCCCCACCTGCTCCAGGGTTCGCGCCTCAGTTCCCTCATCTAGCTAATCCAGCAGGGAAGATCGAATGCTTTAACTGCAAGCAGCCCGGGCATTTCGCCCGGGACTGTCCGCAGCCGAAACGTAATTAGCCTCCCCGTGCTGCGGCCCCCGTTGCCCTTAATCAGGGACGAGTGACCGCTCTGATGGATACGGATCAAGGAAGAGAACTTGTGGCATATGCCACAGAACAGCCCTCCCCTTCGATGGCAACGACATCGACATCGGGAGCTTCTTCCCCCGACGCTGCTGGCATTGACGTATCTCCATCTCGCAGGCATGATCGGAGTGATCCGATCGGTCCCAGATGATCTCGAGTGATCCGATCGCAGGCATGATCGGAGTGATCTGATCGGTCCCAGATGATCTCGAGTGGGTCGATCGCGAATCCTATCCAGGACCGCAATTTCAGAAAGGAGACATTGACGTACTGAGAACACTCAAGCAGTTAGACATCCGCGTTCCTATCCCCGTAGGGCATCTGCTCACCATATCTGAAGCGGCGAACGATAAACGTTTACAACACTGCCAGAAAAATCAAAAGCGTTATACCTATCAACGCATACAACAGATGTTGAAGAAGAAGGAAGAAGGTGAGGAAGTGGTATCCCCTGAGCCAGACACTAAAGAACCTGAAGCCGCACGCATAGCCGCCATCTCTTTAGCAGATAAGGATCACTTTGTACGAGCTCGTCCGGTACTATGGAAAAGCGTAGAGCGTGACTGTGAAGTTTGGGGCAAACCGTTTAATGCGTTTATCGACACAGGGTCTTCTGCAGTGGTCATATCTTTAGATGCTGTTAAATGGACGGGACGACTTGGATCCATTTTTCCTCAATCTGGCAAAGACAACTATGTCTCTGCCGACGAGGAAGCAATGAACATTGTAGGCATTATCGAGAACGTGGCTGTAAAAGTTGGACGAGTACACGTCCTTGTTAATGCGCTCGTAATAGATGCACATTCCTATTCAATATTGTTGGGATTATCTTGGGCGATGGCGGTGGGCGCACGTCTGCATTTCGATTCGAAGCAACTAGTCCTCACGCAAACTGGGGGAAAACCTAAAACTGTCCCTTTGCAATTCCACCCGAACGATAAAACGGGTTCCCAACCCGGCCCAAATAGGGATGATCCGATACATTGATCCCGATGAATGCTCTCCCTTGCACCTCGGGGATGAAATCAGAGAACGAGAATGCAAAGAAGAGATGCCCAGTAAAGAGGAATGGAAGCATCTGGTTGAACTTTTCGAACATGAAACCCCCGAAGAATTTCGAGTGTGCCCCGATACCGCTCGAAGCTTCCATGTGGATTCTGAAGACAGTGCATTCACGCCTCTAACAACCCAGGTCAGAACTTCAGTCCTCCTCAGGGAACCCATATTACAAGTTTTTGATATGGCTGATGATTTGGAACCCCCTCACACATTGTACGAGGGAGCTCTCTCCTTACGAACACGTTATCAGCAAATGAAACAGTATTTAGACGTTTCTGTTTTTCCACCTCGATCGTTACTAACGACAGAAGCCACCATTGCCTTGATTAAACAAGAAGCGGAAGCACCGGTAAATGATGTACCTAATCTGATGCAAGAAATGACGGATCTAACAGGGCTAACTGTGGAATCGACCTCGGTTGGTTCAGAAACTGACGTTGAAACTAAAGAAACAGAAATGATCAGCCCTGCTGAGTCCTAGATGGTAGCAACTGTCTTTTCTGTGCGCACAAGTAGTTCCGTTTTCTCTAGTGTCAATGAGCGGCGGGAACGGCCGGTTGATTGGATCGATATGCCCCTTAATATGTCCGGGGAATCGACGATCCCCCTCTCGAGTCATGTTCCCGCGGAGCTTCGGAAGTCATTAAACTGTGTCTTGAATGGTTACGCATACGTATTGAGCGTGCACGATAATGACATCGGCCTGACGAATGTGATCGAGCATGCTATTCTCACGGGAGACCACCCATCCATTAGCTGTGTTCCTTACCGATATTCGCCAGTTCAACGATCGACCACGTTTCAGCGGATTAAGGAGTTCGAAGCTAATGGATGGATCGAACCCGCTATAGGACCATGGTTTTTTCCTGTAGTGATAGTACCCAAGAAGGCTGGGGGGATTCATATTTGCATTGATTATCGAAAGCTGAATGATATCATGATTAAAGATGTGTATCCCCTCCCCCGGATTGATGAGATTGGATGCGATTGGGAGTGCTCGATTTTTCAGCAAGTTTGATGTTCGTCATGGGTTCCATCATCTTCTTGTCCGGGAGGAATATCGACCGAAAACAACGTTTGTGCTTTTCAAAGGTACGTGGCAATGGATTCGATGTCCAATGGGTATTTGCAACGCCCCTGCGACTTTCCAGCGGGCCATGAACATGGCTTTTTAGAACTTTGTACGGAAGACTCGTTCGGTGCAGAGCATCATCAACTACTGCGTGATTGTGTACATGGATAACATCCTAGTGTATTCGAATTCCTACGAGGGACACGTGCAGCACATCGAATGGGCACTACATGCGTTACGAGATGCAGGTTGCAAGGTGGCGCTTGAGAAGTGTCAGTTTTTTCTCACCACCATTTCTTTCCTGGGGCACGTGGTGACAGACAAGGGACTCTCCGGAGCCGTAGAAGGTGGCAGCTGTTAGGGACGCACCAGTGCCTACCACTATCACGCAAGTTCGCGCCTTTCTGGGCCTAGCCTTGTATTACCAAAGATTTATCAAGGGCTTCGCGGCGATTGCGGGACCCCTAACGAATCTCTTGCGCAAGGATCAGTCGTTGATCTGGACGCTGGAGTGCGATCAAGCGTTTTCCAAACCCAAGGCTGCTCTCATTTCGGCTCCGGTTCTTATAAGACCGGATCCCGAACAACCTTTTGTTCTCATCACCGACTGGCAGCCAAAGGCGATCTCGACGATCCTTGCCCAGGTGGGACCGAGCGGACTCGAGAGTGTAGTGGAGTATGCGTCTAAATCAGTGCCCGCCTACAAGCGCCATTACGCCGCTCCAACGGGTTGATGCTATGCGGCTCTTTGGGGAATAAGTCACTTCCATGCTTACCTGTACAGGCGAAAATTCACTCTTGTGACTGATCATGAGCCCCTGTTGGCTCTGAGGAAGTCGAAGGATTACTCGGGCATGATCGGGCGATGGGCAACGGTGCTGCAAAGCATAGACTTTAACATTCGTCATCGAAAGCACGAGAGACACGGAAATGCGGATGGACTGACACGACTGCACCGGCCTGAGAAAGTTTCGAGGAATGAGGAGGTGATTCCGTGGAACGGACTCGAGCAGAAGATTGGACCTCGGTACGGCGAAGTGAAGATTTTGTCAAAGCAGTAAGTGACACGAGGATTAACTTGCCTGCTCTGCTCTCTCCACAATTCAGTCCCGTCTCTCCCCTTTTGTCGTCATGACTACCCCGTCTGCCTCCACAACCCCTTCTTCTCCTACTAATTCTGCCCCTCTTACTTCCTCAACTTTCTTCAACACCCTCCCCGATAAATTCTGCTATTTTTGCACCTGTATTGCACGGGTTTACGGGGTCGACTGTCATCCCTTCGAGACCGGATTTGTCGATTGGGTAGAATGTGCCACGTGTGTCAATCGTGCGCACGGAGCCTGCGTTCGATATCGAACGAGTAGCAAGGAATGGAGGTGCCCCCTGTGTAGAACGAACAAGCTCCCCACGGAGGTTCGATTCGAGGCCGCTCGTACGGACGGTCCTGAATACGACGAAAAATACCGAGGGGCGGAAGTCAGGACGGATAAAATTTTATTGGCAAAATTAGCAGGATTATGATTGGGCCATCTCACCAAACATGACAGACGTAGGGTGACCGAGAGATCTCGGGACTATCGATGGATCAACGGTTATTTGGAAAAGCGTAAAACTAACGGATCGGGTTCGTGGCTGACAGTTCCCCATCCCTTCCAGAGATACGATTGGATACGATCTGCTCACGAGGAACAGGCGGCTCATTTCGCGATACGTGTCACGGAGGCAACTGTAGACCAGAATCGATGGTTCTGGTCCAATATACGAGGTGATGTCAAATACATTGTCGCTAACTGTCTGGTTTGTGCCGCTGATCGCGCCCCTATACGGGGACCAAACACGATTGTGCCGACGAAAGTAGAGCGTCCTTTCCAGCGAGTCAGTATGCACACGACCGATATTGACGTGCCACCTAGCCCAAACCGCTGTGAATATTCCATCCTCTTAGTTTTAATTGACCATTTTTCCAAATACATCAAAGTCTATCCTTGTAAGACCCGAAAGGCTGCCGAAATAGCCACATACATCGAACGATTTCTCTATACCCATCTAGATACGGAAGAAATTCTAACTGACAATGGGTCGGAATTCAAAGGTGAGGTAGAGGAACTACTTGCGCGAAGGGGCGTCACGCTCCGACATACGGCACCCCACGTGTCCCAGTCGAACGGGTTGGCCGAGAATGCCAACCGTATGATTAAAATCGCCCTTCGCAGAAACTTAGCGGCACAGGACACTTGTCTGTGGCCCGAGATCATATATCATATCGTCGGCATCCACCGGGCCACCCCTCACGAGTCTACGGGGTTCAACCCCTTTCAGCTTCGAACTAATAGCCTTCCCTGTGTCGATTASTGGGGTAACTCGGAAATCGCCGAAGCAGGGGGTAGAGACACGCGTGCAGCCCTCAAGGCCAAGGCCAAAAGGTACACCGATTTGATGGAACGGGCCGTCCCGAAGCTAGCCCGAAAAAGGCAAAGGATGACCGAGCTAGCCCACGGTAGACAAGTCCGTAGCTACGAGGCCCAGAACGGAAATGCTGGGCCCCAGTTCCAGTATAAATTGGGGGACGTAGTGCAGGTACGTAAATGTGCACGCGACCGGAAACTCGCTCCCAAGTTCTCTGGCTGTTTTCCCGTTGTCGAACTCGGACCCAACGATGCTAACAGGGTGCGCATCGCGCCTGAGGCTAGCGCCAACCATAGCTCCGTCCCCATCGTAAGACATACCTCCTACCTCTTTCTCCTTCCTCCTTCCGATTTTCCTCCCTCTTCTTCCTCGGAAAGCGAGGAAAACGACGACGATCTAACCCTCTCTCCTCTTTCTCCCTCTTGTCCCTCGTCCTCCTCTTCGACCTCGCCATGAGTTTCATCACGGAGCGAGTTCTCGACGCACAGCTATGGCAGCCACGTGACCACATCTTAGAGATCCGACAAGTTTGTCATCCTCGGCTCAATACGGATCTCCACCGTTTGATGCGATTCTTTTGCGACGAAGGTATCTGTGCCGCCGTCGCGTTTCGGATAGAAGGAAGTCCTCACTCGATAGTGTTCGCGGAGGTTACTGTAGTTCATCGGCGAGCGGGTCCCAGAACGAGCCACGTCACCACAGTGGCGGGATTCACTGGCGACCTCATCTTGGTCAATCCGCAGAGGCATACCGCGATCTTGTCCTCGCTGCGCGAGTGGACGGAGCAAGTGTCCAACGTGTTGCAGCACGTCCTCGCCCGGGAGGGGTATAACATCATCCCGATCTTTGCATCGGATCTTGACGGTATTCGCCGATCACCGCGCGAGTGGCCAGTTGCGATCCCGACAATCGTCCCCTTCCCCCGTCCCCAATGAACCACGCTCCTCGTCTCGCTCCTCTCTCTACCTTTGGTCTCCCCTCTCTCTTCCCCACCTTCTGGCAATCCGATCTTCACCCTTCTCTTTCCTTCTCGTTCGAGCCTCTTTCAGTCCCTCTTATCCATCCTGGACATTGGCGATTGTGGCGCGAAACTTTTGAGGAGCTGTCCTTTTGCTTGGCCAAAGTACAAGTGAAGTGGACGAGCACTATCGAGCACCCCACGTGGATCGAGAATCCGGAGCTGCTGATCATACAGGGTTGGAGGACTAACGCGGAAGGAGATCTTATTGGATTCCTCTTTGGATCGGTACGACCGGGTCGCCGTCAGTTGATTGCACAGGAGCTCATCGCACCGATCGTGCAATTGGTGGACTATCTCTCGCCCGACATCTACTTTCAGAGCGACAATAGTCCTGCTCCGTGCATTTTCGAGCGATCCTTGGATCCGTACATTCAGTGGACTTCGTGCTTGGAGGAACCTAGGGACGAGGATACGCTACCATCGCGGCAGGAGTATCTGAAGCCGTACGAGATCATCCCTTACGCCTTCTATCCGAGGGCGGAGGAAGTGGTGATCAACGACGACGACGAAGAAGATGACAACGACGAGGAAACATCGGAGGAGGGAAGCTATAGTGAACATAGCGAGGGCGAGCTGAGTGTGGAGGAAAAGGAATAACAAGGAACCGGATCCGAGTGGGAAGCCCCGCCGGAGGAAGGGGCACTAATGCGCGAGGAGATTGCCTCCGAAAAGCGCCAGCTGGAGTTCGCTAGCGAGGCTAGCCTGCGCATCGGTAGCGGTCCGAACAGGGATCCAGAGCCGCAAAGGCCCGAAGATGGCGACCCTGCAGCTGCCACCTCAAGTACCGCGCGACGAAGACGGCGCCGATCCCCCTCCTCCTCCAGCCCCACCCCTCCCCCTGTTCGCCCACGTACCAATGCGGGCGATAGGCCTTCGACCTCGGACGCTGCCCCGCCGACCCCTTGATTTTCTCACCCTCGAGCAGATCCGTACCCCCGTCACCTTCCCTTCCCATCCTTTCCATCCCCATCTCTTCCGCGACTTCTACTCTACCCGCCTACTCGCCACCGTCCACCCCCACGCCTCCCTCCAATTCGCTGCCCCCACGTTCTGCTGGCATCTCCTGCTGTTCAGCGCTGCATGGGAGCGAAGCAACGTGGTAGAAGTTTACTGCGTCGCCATAGGGACGATCCCCACTTGCCGCCACTTCGAGATCTTCCGAGCGGCGCTCTTCCGCACCCTCTCCTCCTTCTATCGCGACTACCTTGCCTCCCTCCCCCGCAGTGGCGATCATTTCCCCCGCTTCCACCGGATCATCTAATATGAGGAGCTCCCGATGACGATGGAAGGGATGAATCGCTTCCTACCCCCACTCCCTCCCCGTCATCCCCGCGAGATCCCCGACATGTACCGCTTCTACAGGCCTATCCCAGCTAGGCGGTAGATCCCATTCACTTGAACCCCCCCCTTTTTCTCCCTTCATCGGCACGAATCAGTAAGCTTCGCGAAGATCACGCCATCAACGATGACGTCAACCTACGCGCTGATTCGACAGACGACAATGAGCAAGGGTGCAGAGCACACGGAGATCAGGTGGACCATGATAGCGTCAGCTGGACGATCTCCACGAGGCAGAGGGTTGCATATAATAGGGCTACAGAGATCTTGCCACGGATGTTGTCGTCATCTCATCCGCGGCCCAATTATCGTTCCTTGTACTTCTTTCTGCTCTGTTGATATGTTTGGTTCCTCATGCATCACTCTTATCTCCCCTCTTCTTTTTCGCCATGACATGCAATCAGGAGATCGCATAATTTTGGAACCCCCTGCGCGTCACATATGTGACGAACCACTTCACGACCCCGTGCCATCCTTCGTACCCTTTCTTTTGCTTGTATCATACCAACCCCAGGAAAACCCCGTTTTGATTTCTTGTTTTCGGGTGCCGCATTTTCCTTTTTGAGAGCTTTTTCGACTGATGAGTTTTGTTTTTCTTTTTGCAAAGTCGGGAAAAACATGGGAATTTACGCACGCCTTAGCGAGCGCACTGGGAATTGGGCTCGGTAGTTGGGAATTCCGGGATAAGCGGAACTTCGACGTTTCCTTTTTGGGTGTGTGAATGTTCTTGGGTGCGTCGGGGAAAACTCTTGGAATTTTGCGTGAATACGAATAGGCATAGGATTTTCTTTTCCCGCGTCGCTTTTTCACGCGCGGATATGGTGATTTCAATTTCAAATTAGGATAGAAGCAAGCAGTAACTGTTTTGGTGCCTTTTTCTTTTTTTTTTGTTGACGGCGCCGTGCATGCAAAAGCTTCCTCCTCTCTGTCCCCCGCATCGCTCCCTCTCGCGCCTCCCTTCCCTTCTCCCTCCTTTTTCTCTCTCCCCGTAACTGTTTTTCCTTCTCCCTCTCTCTCTCTCCCGCCTTGCTTTCACGCGCCCATTTCCCTTTCTTGATCATCTGAATCTTGGACCTGTCTTGCGCCACCTCTCGCGTCTTTTCTCTTCTCACCCTCTAAGTCTGGCGCACGACGCCTGGTCGATCCCCCCGATAACTCCCCGCTCGCCAATCAGGTGCATCGATCGATAGAACCTTCCTATCGCGCGACGGATCTGATTGGTTGAACCTTGAGTTCCGAAGGATCAGCATGGCGTTCATAGAGCACTCTTCTCAAACTCTTCTCCTCCTGCTTCCCCTCTTACAGCTCAACTTTCGTGTCGCCTTCTCCCCCTTCTATCTCCCCTGTCGCAACCAGTGAATCCCCCCTGGCGGCGGACAGGCGCGGCCAAGTCTGCGGCCGCGGCCAGGCCGCGAAGCTCGCGGATGTGTCCGCGCGGACGCGCGCATTCGCGGAGACGTGGCGGCCGCAGGGGAGGGGGTTCTAAGATTATGACGGTGCCACGTGGCGGCGCATCCCCTGCCCCACCCCCCCCCACAAAAAAAAAACGAAAAAGATCAACTTTTGGTGGGGGGGTTATGGGCGAAATGCAACGAAAATGAAAAAAAAAAATG
>BFEA01000158.1:930437-953895 GCA_003427395.1 Chara braunii | reverse complement strand
AAAAGAGAGAGAGAGAGAGAGAGAGAGAGAGAGAGAGAGAGAGAGAGAGAGAGAGAGAGAGAGAGAGAGAGAGAGTCGAGGGAAAGAAAGTTCAGAATAGAATATGATAAGATCCAGGAAGAGAAAAGTTCGGCGTCACCGCGGTACACTCACGCCAAAGATAACAATCCACGACAAAGGCGCGCTCGCCGTTAAATCCAATATGGCCCCGGGCCAATCAACTCAACATCAATCCTCATACCCGCACCGACGATCCCGGCCGTCGCGTGCTAACTCCCACCACTATATCGTCACCCCGTTGTTGTAAACTCGACACGGTTCACCCAGATCCCACTGTCCGTCGTGGCAATCCAGCGCGCAACCGGCCAGTCTATCGTCAGCCCGACAGGACTTTCCGACTCGCTTCAAACACTCTTCCTAACCACTGCTTCCCAAAAGCTGGCTTGAGAGTCGAGAACGGGAGAGAGATTTGTGAACGCGCTTGCGGGTTTTATAGTTGCGACAGGGGAGATAGAAGGGGGAGAAGGTGGTATGAAAGCTGAGCTGTAAGAGGAGAAGCAGGAGGAGAAGACTTTGAGAAGAGTGCTCAACGAACGCCATGCTGATCCTTCGGAACTCAAGGTTCAACCAATCAGATTCGTCGCACGATAGGAAGGTCCTATCGATCGACGCACCTCATTGGCGAGCGGGAGGTATCGGGGTATCGACCGGGCGTCGTGCGCCAGACTTAGAGGGTGAGAACAGTAAAGGCGCGAGAGGTGGCGCAAGACGGGTCCAAGATTCAAATGATCAAGAAAGGGAAATGGGCGCGTGAAAGCAAGGCGGGAGAGAGAGAGAGAGGGAGAAGGAAAAACAGTTATGGGGAGAGAGAAAAAGGAGGGAGAAGGGAAGGGAGGCGCGGGAGGGAGCGATGCGGGGGACAGAGAGGAGGAAGCTTTTGCATGCACGGCGCCGTCAACAAAATAAAGAAAAAGGCACCAAAACAGTTCCAGCTTGCTTCTATCCTAATTCAAAATTGAAATTACCATATCCGCATGAAAAAAAGCGACGCGGGAAAAGAAAATCCTACGCCTATTCGTATTCACGCGCCCAGGAACATTCACACACCCAAAAAGGACACCTCGAAGTTTTGCTTATCCCGGAATTCCCAACTACCGAGCCCAATTCCTAGTGCGCTCGGTAAGGCGCGCATATATTTCCATGTTTTTCTCGACTTTGCAAAAAGAAAAACAGAACTCATCAGTCGAAAAAGCTCTCAGAAAGGAAAATGCGGCACCCGAAAACAAGAAATCAAAACGGGGTTTTCCTGGGGCTGGTATGATACAAGCAAAAGAAACGGTACGAAGAATGACACGGGGTCGTGAAGTGGTTCGTCATATATGTGACGCGTAGAGGGTTCCAAAATTATGCGATCTCCCGATTGCATGTCATGGCGAAAAAGAAGAGGGGAGATCAGAGTGATGCATGAGGAACCAAACGTATCAACAAAGCAGAAAGAAGTACAAGGAACGATAATTGGGCCGCGGATGAGATGGCGACAAAATCCGTGGCAAGATCTCTGTAGCGCTGTCATATGCAACCCTCTGCCTCGTGGAGATCGTCCAGGTGACGCCATCATGGTCCACCTGATCTCCGTGTGCCCTGCACCCTTGCTCATTGCCGTCTGTTGAATCAGCGCGCAGGTTGACGTCATCGTTGATGGCGTGATCTTCGCAAAGCTTACTGATTCGTGCCGATGAAGGGAGAAAAAAGGGGGGGGTTCAAGTGAATGGGATCTACCACCTAGCTCGAATAGGCCTGTAGAGGCGGTACATGTCGGGGATCTCGCGGGGATGACGGGGAGGGAGTGGGGGTAGGAAGCGATTCATCCCTTCCATTGTCACCGGGAGCTCCTCATATCGGATGATCCGGTGGAAGCGGGGGAAATGATCGCCACTGCAGGGGAGGGAGGCGAGGTAGTTGCGATAGAAGGAGGAGAGGGTGCGGAAGAGCGCCGCTCAGAAGATCTCGAAGTGGCGGCAAGCGTGGATCGTCCCCGTGGCGACGCAGTAAACTTCTACCACGTTGCTTCGCTCCCATGCAGCGCTGAACAGCAGGAGATGCTAGTTGAACGTGGGGGCAGCGGATTGGAGGGAGGCGTGGGGGTGGACGGTGGCGAGTAGGCGGGTAGAGTAGAAGTCGCGGAAGAGATGGGGATGGAAAGGATGGGAAGGGAAGGTGACGGGGGTACGGATCTGCTCGAGGGTGACAAAATCAAGGGGTCGGCGAGGCAGCATCCAAGGTCGAAGGCCTATCGCCCGCATTGGTAAGTGGGCGAAGTGGGGACGGGTGGGGCTGGAGGAGGAGGGGGATCGGCGCCGCGTCTCCGTCGCGCAGTACTTCAGGTGGCGGCTGCAGGGTCGCCATCTTCGGGCCTCGGCGGCTCTGGATCCCTGGTCGGACCGCTACCGATGCGCAGGCTAGCCTCGCTAGCGAACTCCAGCTGGCGCTTTCCGGAGGCAATCTCTTCGCGCCTTCGCGCCACTTCCTCCGGCGGGGCTTCCCACTTGGATCCGGTTCCTTCTTCTTCCTTTTCCTCCTCACTCAGCTCGCCCTCGCTATGTTCACTATAGCTTCCCTCCTCCGATGTTTCCTCGTCGTTGTCTTCTTCTTCTTCGTCGTCGTTGATCACCACTTCCTCTGCCCTTGGATAGAAGGCGTAAGGGATGATCTCGTACGGCTTCAGATACTTCTGCCGCGATGGTAGCGTATCCTCATCCCTAGGTTCCTCCAAGCATGAAGTCCACTGAAGGTACGGATCCAAGGATCGCTCGAAAATGTACGGAGCAGGACTGTTGTCGCTCTAAAAGTAGATGTCGGGCAAGAGATCGTCTGCCAATTACATGATTGGTGCGATGAGCTCTTGTGCAATCAACTGACGGCGACCCGGTCGTACCGATCCAAAGAGGAATCCAGTAAGATCTCCTTCCGCGTTAGTCCTCCAACCCTATATGATCAGCAGCTCCGGATTCTTGATCCACGTGGGGTGCTGGATAGTGCCCGTCCACTTAACTTGTACCCTGGCCAAGCAAAATGACAGCTCCTCAAAAGTTTCGCGCCACAATCGCCAATGTCGAGGATGGATAGGAGGGACTGAAAGGGGCTCGAACGAGAAGGAAAGAGAAGGGTGAAGATCAGATTAGGTGGGGAAGAGAGAGGGGAAACCAAAGGTAGAGAGAGGAGCGAGACGAGAAGCGTGGTTCATTGCGGACGGGGGAAGGGGACGATGGACGGGATCGCAACTGGCCGCTCGCACGGTGATCGGCGAATACCGTCAAGATCCGATGCAAAGATCGGGATGATGGTATACCCCTCCCGGGCGAGGACGTGCTGCCACACGTTGGACACTTGCTCCGTCCACTCGCGCAGCGAGGCCAAGATTGCGGTATGCCGCAGCGGATTGACCGAGCTAAGGCCGCCGGTGAATCCCGCCACTTTGGTGACGTGGCTCGTTCTGGGACCCGCTCGTCGATGAACTACAGTAACCTCCGCGAACACTATAGCGTGAGGACTTCCTTCTATCCGAAACGTGGCGGCGACACAGATACCTTCGTCGCAGAAGAATCGCATCAAACGGTGGAGATCCGTATTGAGCCGAGGGTGACAAACTTGCCGGATCTCTGAGATGTGGCCACGTGGCTGCCGTAGCTGTGCGTCAAGAACCCGCTCCGTGATGAAACTCATGGCGAGGTCAGAGAGGAGGACGAGGGACAAGAGGGAGAAAGAGGAGAGAGGGTTAGATCGCCGTCGTTTTCCTCGCTTTCCGAGGAAGAAGAGGGAGGAAATGGGAAGGAGGAAGGAGACGGAGATAGGCGGTATGTCTTACGATGGGGACGGAGCTATGGCTGGCGCTAGCCTGAGGCGCGATGTGCACCGTGTTAGTGTCGTTGGTTCCAAGTTCGACAACGTGAAAACAGCCAGAGAACTTGGGAGCGAGTTTTCGGTCGCGTGCAGATTTACGTACCTGCACTAGGTCCCCCAATTTATACTGGTACTGGGCCCAGCATTTCCGTTCCGGGCCTCGTAGCTACGGACTTGTCTACCGTGGGCTAGCTCGGTCATCCTTTGCCTTTTTCGGGCTAGCATCGGGACGGCCCGTTCCATCAAATAGGTGTACCTTTTGGCCTTGGCGTTGAGGGCTGCACGCGTGTCTCTACCCCCTGCTTCGGCGATTTCCAAGTTACCCCGGTAATCGACACAGGGAAGGCTATTAATCGTTCAATGTATGTGGCTATTTCGGTGGCCTTTCGGGTCTTACAAGGATAGACTTCGATGTATTTGGAAAAATGGTCAATTAAAACTAACAGGATGGAATATTCACAGCGGTTTGGGCTAGGTGGCACGTCAATATCAGTCGTGTCCATACTGACTCGCTGGAAAGGACGCTCTACTTCCGTCGGCACGATCGTGTTTGGTCCCCGTATAGGGGCGCGATCAGCGGCACAGACCAGACAATTAGTGACAATGTATTTGACATCACCTCATATATTGGACCGGAACCATCGATTCCGGTCTACAATAGTCTCCGTGACACGTATCGCGAAATGAGCGGCCCGTTCCTCGTGAGCAGATCGGATCCAATCGTATCTCTGGAAGGGATGGGGAACTGTCAGCCATGAACCCGATCCGTCAGTTTTACGCTTTTCCAAATGACCGTTGATCCATCGATAGTCCCGAGATCTCTCGGTCTCCCTACGTCTGTCGTGTTTGGTGAGATGGCCCAATGATAATCCCGCTAATTTTGCCAATAAAATTTTATCCGTCCAGACTTCCGCTCGTCGGTATTTTTCGTCGTATTCAGGACCGTCTGTACAGGCGGCCTCGAATAGAACCTTCGTGGGGAGCTTGTTCGTTCTACACAGGGGGCACCTCCATTCCTTGTTACTCGTCCGATATCGAACGCAGGCCCCGTGCGCACGGTTGACATACGTGGCACATTCTACCCAACCGACAAATCCGGTCTCGAAGGGATGACAGTCGACTCCGTAAATCCGTGCACTACAGGTGCAAAAATAGCAGAATTTATCAGGGAGGGTATTGAAGAAAGCTGAGGAAGTAAGAGGGGGAGAATTAGTAGGAGAAGAAGGGGTTGTGGAGGCAGACGGGGTAGTCATGATGACATAAGGGGAGAGACGAGACTGAATTGTGGAGAGAGCAGAGCAGGCAAGTTAATCCTCGTGTCACTTACTGCTTTGAGAAAATCTCCACTTGGCCGTACCGAGGTCCAATCTTCTGCTCGAGTCCGTTCCACGGAATCACCTCCTCATTCCTCAAAACTTTCTCAGGCCGGTGCAGTCGTGTCAGTCCGTCCGCATTTCCGTGTCTCTCGTGCTTTCGATGACGAATGTCAAAGTCCATGCTCTGCAGCACCGTTGCCCATCGTCCAATCATGCCCGAGTAATCCTTCGACTTCTCCAGAGCCAACAGAGGCTCATGATCAGTCACCAGGCTGAATTTTCGCCCGTACAGGTAAGCACGGAAGTGATTAATTCCCCAGAGATCCGCATAGCATTCACCCGTTGGAGCGGCGTGATTGCGCTTGCAGGCGGGTACTGATTTAGACGCATACTCCACTACACTCTCGAGTCCGCTCGGTCCCACCTGGGCAAGGATCGCCGAGATCGCCTTTGGCTGCCAGTTGGTGATGAGAACAAAAGGTTGTTCGGGATCCGGTCTTATAAGGGCCGGAGCCCAAATGAGAGCAGCCTTGAGTTTGGAAAACGCTTGATAGCACTCCGGCGTCCAGATCAACGGTTGATCCTTGCGCAGGAGATTCGTAAGGGGTCCCTCAATCGCCGCGAAGCCCTTGATAAATCTTCGGTAATACGAGGCTAGGCCCAGAAAGGCGCGAACTTGCGTGATAGTGGTAGGCACTGGCACGTCCCTGACAGCTGCCACCTTCTGCGGCTCCGGTTGGAGTCCCTTGTCTGTCACCACGTGCCCCAGGAAAGAAATGGTGGTGAGGAAAAACTGACACTTCTCAAGCGCCACCTTGCAACCTGCATCTCGTAACGCATGTAGTGCCCATTCGATGTGTTGCACGTGTCCCTCGTAGGAACTCGAATACACTAGGATGTCATCCATGTATACAATCACGCAATAGTTGATGATGCTCTGCGCCAAACGAGTCTTCCGTACAAAGTTATGAAAATCCATGTTCATGGCCCGCTGGAAAGTCGCAGTGGCGTTGCAGATACCCATCGGAGATTGAATCCATTGCCACGTACCTTCGAAAAGAACAAACGCTGTTTTCGGTCGATCTTCCTCCCGGACAAGAAAATGATGGAACCCATGACGAACATCAAACTTGCTGAAAAATCGAGCACTCCCAATTGCATCCAATAACTCATCAATCCGGGGGAGGGGATACACATATTTAATCGTGATATCATTCAGCTTTCGATAATCAATGCAAATGCGAATCCCCGCATCCTTCTTGGGTACCATCACTACAGGAAAAGACCATGGTCCTATAGCGGGTTCGATCCATCCATTAGCTTCGAGCTCCTTAATCCGATGAAAGACGGCCGATCGTTGAGCTGACGAATATCGGTAAGGAACACAGCTAATGGGTGGGTGGTCTCCCATGAGAATAGCATGCTCGATCACATTCGTCAGGCCGATGTCATTATCGTGCACGCTCAATACATCTGCGTAACCATTCAATACACAGTTTAACGACTTCCGAAGTTCCGCGGGAACATGACTCGGGAGGGGGATCGTCGATTCCCTGGGCATATTAAGGGGCATATCGATCCAATCAACCAGCCATTCCCGCCACTCATTGACACTAGAGAAAACGGAACTACTTGTGCGCACAGAGAAGACAGTTGCTACCATCTGGGACTCAACATGGCTGATCATTTCTGTTTCTTTAGTTTCAGCGTCAGTTTCTGAACCAACCGAGGTCGGTTCCACAGTTAGCCCTGTTAGATCCGTCATTTCTTGCATCAGATTAGGTACATCATTTACCGGTGCTTCTGCTTCTTGTTTAATCAAGGCAATGGTGGCTCCTGTCGTTAGTAACGATCGAGGTGGAAAAACAGAAACGTCTAAATACTCTTCCGTTTGCTGATAACGTGTTCGTAAGGAGAGAGCTCCTTCGTACAATGTGCGAGGGGGTTCCAAATCATCAGCCAGATCGGAAACTTGTAATATGGGTTCCCTGAGGAGGACTGAAGGACTGACCTGGGTTGTTAGAGGCGTGAATGCACTATCTTTAGAATCCACGTGGAAGCTTCGAGCAGTATCGGGGCACACTCGAAATTCTTTGGGGGTTTCACGTTCAAAAAGTTCAACCAGATGCTTCCATTCCTCTTTATTGGGCATCTCTTCTTTGCATTCTCGTTCCCTGATTTCATCCCCGAGGCTCGAGGGAGAGCATTCATCGGGATCAATGTATCAGATCATCCCTATTTGGGCCGGGTTGGGAACCCGTTTTATCGTTCGGGTGGAAACCCGCAAAGGGACAATTTTAGGTTTTCCCCCAGTTTGCGTGAGCACCAGTTGCTTCGAATCGAAATGCAGACATGCGCCCACCGCCTTCGCCCAAGGTAATCCCAACAATACAGAATATGAACGTGCATCTATTACGAGCGCGTTAACAAGGACGTGTACTCGTCCAACTTTTACAGTCACGTTCTCGATAATGCCTACAATGTTCATTGCTTCCTCGTCGGCAGAGACATAGTTGTCTTTGCCAGATTAAGGAAGAATGGATCCAAGTCGTCCCGTCCTTTTTACAGTATCTAACGATATGGCCACTGCAGAAGACCCTGTGTCGATAAGGGCATTAAACTGCTTGCCCCAAACTTCACAGTCACACTATGTGCTTTTCCATAGTACCGGACGAGCTTGTACGAAGTGATCCTTATCTGCTAAAGAGATGGCGGCTATGTGTGCGGCTTCAGGTTCTTTAGTGTCCGGCTCAGGGGATACCACTTTCTCACCTTCTTCCTTCTTCTTCAACATCCTTTGTATGCGTTGATATGTGAAACGCTTTTGATTTTTCTTGGAGTGTTGTAAAAGTTTATCGTTCGTCGCTTCAGATATGGTGAGCAGACGCCCTACGGGGATAGGAACGCGGATGTCTAACTGCTTGAGTGTTCTCAATACGTCAATGTCTCCTGTCCGAAACTGCGGTCCTGGATTGGATTCCCGACCGACCCACTCGAGATCATCTTGGACCGATCGGATCGCTCCGATCATGCCTGCGAGATGGAGATACTCGAGAGGATCGACCACGTCAGCAGCGTTGGGGGAAGAAGCTCCCGATGTCGATCCCGTTGCCATCGAAGGGGGGGGTTGTTCTATGGCATATGCCACAAGTTCTCTTCCTTGATCCGTATCCATCAGAGCGGTCACTAGTCCCTAATTAAGGGCAACGGGGGCCGCAGCAGGGGGAGGTTGATTATGTTTCGGCTGCGGACAGTCCCGGGCGAAATGCCCGGGCTGCTTGCAGTTAAAGCATTCGATCTTCCCTGCTGGATTAGCTAGATGAGGGAACTGAGGCGCGAACCCTGAAGCAGGTGGGGCAGGTAAGAGTGGAAACGATGCAGGGGCAGGCCGAGCAGGAGCTGGGTTAGGCCTAATGAGCCTGCTCATTATCTGTTCCATCTGCTCCATATGAGCCGCCCGCACTTGGATCAGGTTACTCATCCATTCGGACTGCTTAGTAGTAGCCGTATGGATCATCTGGGCAAGATGCAAATTGGTTATGGCTGGCGAGGGGGGTTCGGATGGGGTTCCGCTTCTAACGGTTGCGATTGATTGATTCACCGGGGGAGAGGGAGGAGAAGCAGCCGGGATATCGAAGACGATTCCGCCGGGAAGGTCATGATCGGGGCGGGGATAAAACCGTTCGACTGCTTGTAGCCAGGATCGCCTTTTGGCCGTTACATCCCGTATGGAATCTGTAATATCCTCGTCTCCCTGGCTGATATATTTTTTTGTATCAGCCAAGTCTAGCTCCAACAATTTAGTGATGATAGTCGATAATTGGGTTGTTTTCGGCGGAACCTTTTTCTGCAGTTTCCCTTTCAAGGTCGGACTTTGAAGGTGATCAATAAACAAGTCTCAAGCGGAACTCTCGTCTCGCCCGGATTTATCCTACGTGGTTTGAAATCGATCAACGAAATCGGGCAATAATTCCCCTGGTCCTTGTGGTCGATTTTTGAGTACATATAAGGCGGCATCTTCACTAACCGTATCGAATCGAGCCAAGAATTCTCGCTTGAAGGTATCCCAATCTACCCACGTCTGTTTTCTAAACCAGTCATGTGATGTATTGCGAAGTAGTAATATCAGAACACAGGAAAGATTAGTCGCTCGTAGTTTTGAGCTTCGACAGCTTCTAGCCAAGCCTCCGGATGGGTATGGTTAGGGAAGAAGGGAAAAGGGGCAGGGATGCTAATGATCACCCTAGTACCGTCCACCATTGGTATTGCTGGTGCAGCCACACTAGACTGAGACCTGGTTACAGGGCGATCTTGACGAGCTAGTTGAGGGTCTCTCCTACCTTTCGCCAGTTCGACTTAATATCATCACAACCGACACGTGTCGGTGCCGATACAACCCTCACGCCCTGTGTTGTCTTCTGTTCAGAGTGTTAGCTGTGCGGAAAAGAGACCCAGAAAAACAACAAGATGGGGTGTGCCAAGGATTTTTGGAAATTGAGTGTGGGGACACAAACGAAACAGAAATCCCCTTTGTTGGTCCGATGGAGCAAGTCGATCGTTTCGCGTGTCGCGAAATGCGCGCGCGGGCAAGGCGGGAAAGAGAGAGAAGGACCCAAATTTAATCCAAAAAGTATTGTCGTGCCTCCCACCGGGCTACAGCCCGTCATTTAGAACAGAAAGGCTTGGGCACGCTTCGCGTGTCCCGTTTTTGTATCAAATCTTGTCGTCGTTCGCTGGTTAGTTCTGAGTCTGACGTGGAGGGTCTCAGTCCCGTGGCTCTTTCTTTATGCTCGTCTTCACTCCGCACACGGTAGTGGAAACCCCAGGACTCGTAGCGCTCAAAACGCTGACATTCGGTGCACAGAGTGCACGACCAATGGGGTTCTACTGCCGTCCACGGAATGACGATTAACTCGTTAAATGGCAACAATACCGAGTAAGGTGGGAAGTGCGTATCGATAATAACAAACCCGGCTTTTACGAACCAAGAACAGTGGTTGGCCGGAGGGAAGTAATACTGCCCGCCGATTTGTGCAATGGCTTCTCGTACGTCCCACTCACATACACGTGTCTTTTCCTCACTGTAAGGAAAATGTCATGTTGGGATGGGAGATAAGAGAGGCTGGCGCCCAATCGAAGAGTACTTGTCAGTCCACATGTCAATCAATCACAAAACATCGTGAGACGTCATTAAATAAAGACGCGATTTGCGCGTCCCCCAATCAATTTTTTTGACACAAGAGAGAGAAAGCAATCACAGATCAATATGGCTATGGGTCCGATCAGTTCGACACAACGTTGGTCCCTGGGCGCCTTGTTTCTAAGGGCCGCCTCGTGGCTCGGCTGCTGATGTCGTGCATCATAAGGTAGATGGCATGCGCAGTGCAAACAGAACTACAAATCTAAACACTCTTGCATTCTCGACCAAAAGCCCGATGACACTCGTCTAATCAAATCGAAAAAGTCACGCATCTCTATACATGCATTTGCTGTGGAAGGTGCGAAAATGAGACATGCACAGGAAAAGATGAATCGCATTGCAAAATACACACGCATCCATCGTTCACAAGACAAGCAGACGGGGTCCTTGCATAGGAGGATTACCTAGGAAACTAATGAAAGAGTTTTGGAAGAAGTTCTTTCACACATAAGCATGATGCCAACTCATTCCTACTCAAGAGAGGGATGATCATTAAGACGCATCATCATTAAAAAGAGAGAGAGAGAGAGAGAGAGAGAGAGAGAGAGAGAGAGAGAGAGAGAGAGAGAGAGAGAGAGAGAGAGAGAGAAAGGAAAGAAATTCTAAAAAAAAAGATAAAAAGAGAACGGAAGAAAAAAGTTCGGCGTCACCGCCGTACANTCAAGAGAGGGATGATCATTAAGACGCATCATCAAAAAAAAAAGAGAGAGAGAGAGAGAGAGAGAGAGAGAGAGAGAGAGAGAGAGAGAGAGAGAGAGAGAGAGAGAGAGAGTCGAAGGAAAGAAATTCTAAAATAGAAGATGACAAGATGACGGAAGAAAAAAGTTCGGCGTCACCGCCGTACACTCACACCAAAGATAACAATCCGCGACAAAGGCGCATTCGCCGTTAATTCCAATATGGCCCCAGGCCAATCAACTCAACATCAATCCTCATACCCGCACCGACGATCCCGACCGTCGCGTGCTAACTCCCACCACTGTGATGGTCACCCCGCTGTTGTTAACTCGACACGGTTCACCCAGATCCCACAGTCCGTCGTGGCGATCCAGCGCGCAACCGGCCAGTCTATCGTCAGCCCGACAGGACTTTCCGACTCGCTTTAAACACTCTGCCTAGCCACTACTTCCCGGAAGCTGGCTTGAGAGTCCAGAACGTAAGAGAGATTTGCGGACGCGCTTGCGGGTTTTATAGTTGCGACAGGGGAGATAGAAGAGGGAGAAGGCGACACGAAAGTTGAGCTGTAAGAGGAGAAGCAGGAGGAGAAGACTTTGAGAAGAGTGCTCTACAAACGCCATGCTGATCCTTCGGAACTCAACGTTCAACCAATCAGATCCGTCGCGCGATAGGAAGGTCCTATTGATCAACGCACCTGATTGGCGAGCGAGAGTTATCGGGGGATCGTCCGGGCGTCGTGCGCCAGACTTAGCGGGTGAGAAGAGAAAAGGCACGAGAGGTGGCGCACGACGGGTCCAAGATTCATATGATCAAGAAAGGGAAATTGGCGCGTGAAAGCAAGGCGGGAGAGAGAGAGAGGGAGAAGGAAAAACAGTTACGGGGAGAGAGAAAAAGGAGGGAGAAGGGAAGGGAGGCGCGGGAGGGAGCGATGCGGGGGACAGAGAGGAGGAAGCTTTTGCATGCATGGAGCCGTCAACAAAAAAAAAAGAAAAAGGCACCGAAACAGTTACAGCTTGCTTCTATCCTAATTCAAAATTGAAATCACCATATCCACGCGCGAAAAAGCGACGAGGGAAAATAAAATCCTACGCCTATTCGTATTCATGCAAAATTCCGAGAGTTTTCCCCGACACGCCCAAGAACATTCACACACCCAAAAAGGACACGTTGAAGTTCCGCTTATCCCGGAATTCCCAACTACCGAGCCCAATTCCCAGTGCGCTCGCTAAGGCGCGCGTAAATTCCCATGTTTTTCTCGACTTTGCAAAAAAAAAAACACAACTCATCAGTCGAAAAAGCTCTCAAAAAGGAAAATGCAGCACCCGAAAACAAGAAATCAAAACGGGTTTTTCCTGGGGTTGGTATGATACAAGCAAAAGAAAGGGTACGAAGGATGGCACGGGGTCGTGAAGTGGTTCGTCACATATGTGACGCGCAGGGGGTTCCAAAATTATGCGATCTTCTGATTGCATGTCATGGCGAAAAAGAAGAGGGGAGATAAGAGTGATGCATGAGGAACCAAACGTATCAACAGAGCAGAAAGAAGTACAAGGAACGATAATTGGACCGTGGATGAGATGGCGACAACATCCGTGGCAAGATCTTTGTAGCCCTGTCATATGCAACCCTCTGCCTCGTGGAGATCGTCCAGGTGACGCCATCATGGTCCACCTGATCTCCGTGTGCTCTGCACCCTTGCTCTTTGCCGTTTGTCGAATCAGCGCATAGGTTGACGTCATCGTTGATGGCATGATCTTCGCGAAGCTTACTGATTCGTGCCGATGAAGGGAGAAAAAAGGGGGGGGTTCAAGTGAATGGGATCTACCGCTTAGCTGGAATAGGCCAGTAGAGGCGGTACATGCTGGGGATCTCACGGGGATGACGCGGAGGGAGTGGGGGTAGGAAGCGATTCATCCCTTCCATTGTCACCGGGAGCTCCTTAGATCGGATGATCCGGTGGAAGCGGGGGAAATGATCGCCACTGCGAGGGAGGGAGGAAGGAGGAGAGGGTGCGGAAGAGCGCCGCTCGGAAGATCTCGAAGTGGCGGCAAGCGGGGATCGTCCCCGTGGCAACGCAGTAAACTTCTACCACGTTGCTTCGCTCCCATGCAGCGCTGAACAGCAGGAGATGCCAGCAGAACGTGGGGGCAACGGATTGGAGGGAGGCGTGGGGGTGGACGGTGGCGAGTAGGCGGGTAGAGTAGAAGTCGCGGAAGAGATGGGCATGGAAAGGATTGGAAGGGAAGGTGACGGGGGTACGGATCTGCTCGAGGGTGACAAAATCAAGCGGTCGGCGGGGCAGCATCCACTGTCGAAGGCCTATCGCCCGCATTGGTAAGTGGGCGAACTGGGGGACGGGTGGGGCTGGAGGAGGAGGGGGATCGGCGCCGTCTTCGTCGCTCGGTACTTGAGGTGGCGGTTGCAGGGTCGCCATCTTCGGGCCTCGCCGGTTCTAGATCCTTGGCCGGACCGCTACCGATGCGCAGGCTAGCCTCGCTAGCGAACTCCAGCTGGCGCTTTCCGGAGGCAATTTCTTCTCGCCTTCGTGCCGCTTCCTCCGACGGGGCTTCCCACTCGGATTCGGTTCCTTCTTCTTCCTTTTCCTCCTCACTCAGCTCGCCCTCGCTATGTTCACTATAGCTTCCCTCCTCCGATGTTTCCTCCTCGTTGTCTTCTTCTTCTTCGTCGTCGTTGATCACCACTTCCTTTGCCCTCGGATAGGCGGCGTAAGGGATGATCTCGTACGGCTTCAGATACTTCTGCCGCGATGGTAGTGTATCCTCGTCCCTAGGTTCCTCCAAGCACGAAGTCCACTGAAGGTACGGATCCAAGGATCGCTCGAAAATGTAGAGAGCAGGACTGTTGTCGCTCTGAAAGTAGATGTCGGGCGAGAGATCGCCCGCCAATTGCACGATCGTTGCGATGAGCTCCTGTGCAATCAACTGACGGCGACCCGGTCGTACCGATCCAAAGAGGAATCCAATAAGATCTCCTTCCGCGTTAGTCCTCCAACCGTGTATGGTCAGCAGCTCTGGATTCTCGATCCACGTGGGGTGCTCGATAGTGCCCGTCCACTTCACTTGTACTCTGGCCAAGCAAAATGACAGCTCCTCAAAAGTTTCGCGCCACAATCGCCAATGTCCAGGATGGATAGGAGGGACTGAAAGGGGCTCGAACGAGAAGGAAAGAGAAGGGTGAAGATCGGATTGCCAAAAGGTGGGGAAGAGAGAGCGGAGACCAAAGGTAGAGAGAGGAGCAAGACGAGCAGCGTGGTTCATTGCGGACGGGGGAAGGGGACGATGGTCGGGATCGCACCAGGCCGCTCACGCGGTGATCGGCGAATCCCGTCAAGATCCGATGCAAAGATCGGGATGATGTTATACCCCTTCCGGGCGAGGACGTGCTGCCACACGTTGGACACTTGCTCCGTCCACTCGCGCAGAGAGGACAAGATCGCGGTATGCCACAGCGGATTGACCGAGCTGAGGTCGCCGGTGAATCCCGCCATTGTGGTGACGTGGCTCGTTTTGGGACCCGCTCGCCGATGAACTGTAGTAACCTCCGCGAACACTATCGCGTGAGGACTTCCTTCTATCCGAAATGCGGCGGCGACACAGATACCTTCGTCGCAGGAGAATCCCATCAAACGGCGGAGATCTGTATTGAGCCGAGGGTGACAAACTTGCCGGATCTCTGAGATGTGGCCACGTGGCTGCCGTAGCTGTGCGTCGAGAACCCGCTCCGTGATGAAACTCATGGCGAGGTCAGAGAGGAGGACGAGGGACAAGAGGGAGAAAGAGGAGAGAGGGTTAGATCGTCGTCGTTTTCCTCGCTTTCCGAGGAAGAAGAGGGAGGAAATCGGATGGAGGAAGGAGACGGAGGTAGGAGGTATGTCTTACGATGGGAACGAAGCTATGGCTGGCGCTAGCCTCAGGCGCGATGCGCACCGTGTTAGCGCCGTTGGATCCGAGTTCGACAACGTGAAAACAGCCAGAGAACTTGGGAGCGAGTTTCTGGTCGCGTGCACATTTACATACCTACACTAGGTCCCCCAATTTATACTGGTACTGGGGCCCAGCATTTCCGTTCCGGACCTCGTAGCTACAGACTTGTCTACCGCGGGCCCGCTCGTTCGTCCTTTGCCTTTTTCGGGCTAGCTTCGGGACGGCCCGTTCCATCAAATAGGTGTACCTTTTGGCCTTGGCCTCGAGGGCTGCACGCGTGTCTCTACCCCCTGCTTCGGTGATTTCCGAGTTACCCCGCTAATCGACACAGGGAAGGCTACTAGTTCGAAGCTGAAAGGGGGTGAACCCGTAGACTCGTGAGGGGTGGCCCGGTGGATGCCGACGATATGATATACAATCTCGGGCCACGGACGCGTGTCGTGTGCCGCTAAGTTCCTGCGTAGGGCGGTTTTAATCATACAGTTGGCATTCTCGGCCAACCCGTTCGACTGGGACACGTGGGGTGCCATATGTCGGAGCGTGACGCCCCTTCGCGCAAGTAGTTCCTTTACCTCACCTTTGAATTCCGACCTATTGTCAGTTAGAATTTCTTCCGTATTTAGATGGGTATACAGGAATCGTTCGATGTATGTGGCTATTTCAGCGGCCTTTCGGGTCTTACAAGGATAGACTTCGATGTATTTGGAAAAATGGTCAATTAAAACTAAGAGGATGGAATATTCAGAGCGGTTGGGGCCAGGTGGCACGTCAATATCGGTCGTGTCCATACTGACTCGCTGGAAAGGACGCTCTACTTCCGTCGGCACGATCGTGTCTGGTCCCCGTATAGGGGCGCGATCAGCGGCACAGACTAGACAATTAGTGACAATGTATTTGATATCACCTCATATATAGGACCAGAACCATCGATTCCGGTCTACAGTTGCCTCCGTGACACGTATCGCGAAATGAGCGGCCCGTTCCTCGTGAGCAGATCGGATCCAATCGTATCTCTGGAAGGGATGGGGAACCGTTAACCATGAACCCGATCCGTACACTCACGCCAAAGATAACAATCCGCGACAAAGGCGCATTCGCTTATTTCGCGAACTGTCAGGGAAAAGGGTCAGGGATGCTAACGATCACCCTAGTACCGTCCACCATTGGTATTGCTGGTGCAGCCACACTACACTTAGACCTGGTTACCGATCGATCTTGACGAGCTAGTTGAGGGTCTCTCCTACCTTTCGCCAGTTCGACCTTCTATCATCAGAACCGACACGTGTCGGCTCCGTTACCAACCTCACGCCCTGTGCTGTCTTCCGTTCGGAGTGTAAGCTGTGTGGAAAAAAGGCCCAGAAAAACAACAAGATGGGGTGTGCCAAGGATTTTTGGAAATTGAGTGTGGGGACACGGACGGAACTAAAATCCCCTGTGTTGGTCCGATGGAGCAAGTCGATCGTTTCGCGCGTCGTAGAATGCGCGCGCGGGCAAGGCGGGAAAGAGAGAGAAGACCCAAATTTAATCCAAAAAGTATTGTCGTGCCTCCCACCGGGCTACAGCCCGTCGTTTAGAACAGAAAGGCTTGGGCACGCTTCGCGTGTCCCGTTTTCGTATCAAATCTCGTCGTCGTTCGCTGGTTAGTTTCGACTCTAACGTGGAGGGTCTCAGTCGCGTGGCTCTTTCTTCATGCTCGTCTTCACTCTGCACACGATAGTGGAAACCCCTGGACTCGTAGCGCTTAAAACGCTGACATTCGGTGCACAGAGTGCGCGGCCAGTGGGGTTCTACTGCCGTCCACGGAATGACGATTAACTCGTTAAATGGCAACAATACCGAGTAAGGTGGGAAGTGCATATCGATAATAACAAACCCGGCTTCTACGAACCCAGAACAGCGGTTGGCCGGAGGGAAGTAATACTGCCCGCCGATTTGTTCAACGGCTTCTCGTACGTCCCACTCACATACACGTGTCCTTTCCTCACTGTAAGGAAAAGGTCGTGTTGGGATGGGAGATACGAGAGGCTGGCGCCCAATCGAAGGGCACTTGTCAAACCACATGTCAATCAATCACAAAACATTCTGAGACGTCATTAAGAACAGACGCGATTCGCACGTCCCCCAATCAATCTTTTTGACACAAGAGAGAGAAAGCAATCGCAGATCATAAGACCATGGGTTCGATCAGCTCAACACATCGTTGGTCCCAGGGCGCCTTGTTTCTCAGGGCCGCCTCGTGGCTCGGCTGCTGATGTCGTGCATCATAAGGCAGACGCATGCAGGGCAAACAAAGCTACGGATCTAAACATCTCGACGACACTCGTCTAATGAAATCGAAAAAGTCACGCATCTCTTTACATGCATTTACTGTGGAAGATGCGAAAATGAGACATGCACAGGAAAAGATGGATCGCATTGCACAATACACACACATCCATCGTTCATAAGACAAGTAGACGGGGTCCTTGCGTAGGAGGGTTACCCAGGAAACTAATGGAAGAGTTTCGGAAGAAGTTATTTCATGCAGAAGCAGGATGCCAACTCATTCCTACTCAAGAGAGGGACAATCATTCAGACGCATCATCATTCAAAAAAAAAAAAAAGAGAGGGAGAGAGAGAGAGTCGAGGGAAAGAAAGTCCAAAATAGAAGATGACAAGATCCAGGAAGAGAAAAGTTCGGCGTCACCGCCGTACACTCACGCCAAARATAACAATCCGCGACAAAGGCGCATTCGCCGTTAATTCCAATATGGCCCCGGGCCAATCAACTCAACATCAATCCTCATACCCGCACCGACTATCCCGGGCGTCGCGTGCTAACTCCCACCACTGCGATCGTCACCCCGTTGTTGTAGACTCGACACGGTTCACCCAGATCCCTCAGTCCATCGTGGCGATCCAGCGCGCAACCGCCCAGTCTATCGTCAGCCCGACAGGACTTTCCGACTCGCTTCAAACACTCTGCCTAGCCACTGCTTCCCGGAAGATGGCTTGAGAGTCGAGAACATACGAGAGATTTGCGGACGCAGTTGCGGGTTTTATAGTTGCGATAGGGGAGATAGAAGGGGGAGAAGGCGACACGAAAGTTGAGCTGTAAGAGGATAAGGAGAAGGAGAAGACTTTGAGAAGAGTGCTCTACGAACGCCATGCTGATCCTTCAGAACTCAAGGCTCAACCAATCAGATTCGTCGCGCGATAGGAAGGTCCTATCGATCGACGCACCTGATTGGCGAGCGGGAGTTGTCGGGGGATCGACCGGGCGTCGTGCGCTAGACTTAGAGGGTGAGAAGAGAAAAGGCGCGAGAGGTGGCGCAAGACGGGTCCAAGATTCAGATGATTAAGAAAAGGAAATGGGCGCGTGAAAGCAAGGCGGGAGAGAGAGGGAGGGAGAAGGAAAAACAGTTACGGGGAGAGAGAAAAAGGAGGGAGAAGGGAAGGGAGGCGCGGGAGGGAGAGATGCGGGGGACAGAGAGAAGGAAGCTTTTGCATGCACGACGCCATCAACAAAAAAAAGAAAAAGGCACCGAAACAGTTACAGCTTGCTTCTATCCTAATTCAAAATTGAAATAACCATATCCGCGCGCGAAAAAGCGACGCGGGAAAAGAAAATCCTACGCCTATTCGTATTCACGAAAAATTCCGAGAGTTTTTTTTGACGCGCCCAAGAACATTCACACACCCAAAAAGGACACGTCGAAGTTCCGCTTATCCCGGAATTCCCAACTACCGAGCCCAATTCCCAGTGCGCTCGCTAAGGCGCTAAGGCGCGGGTAAATTCCTATGTTTTTCCCGACTTTGCATAAAAAAAAAACAGAATTCATCAGTCGAAAAAACTCTCAAAAAGGAAAATGCGGCACCCGAAAACAAGAAATCAAAACAGGGTTTTCCTAGGGTTGGTATGATGCAAGCAAAAGAAAGGGTACAAAGGATGGTACGGGGTCGTGAAGTGGTTCGTCACATAGTGCGTCACATATCGGACGAGTAACAAAGAATGTGCCACGTGTGTCAACCGTGCACACGGGGCCTGCGTTCGATATCGGACGAGTAGCAAGGAATGGAGGTGCCCCCGGTGTAGAACGAACAAGCTCCCCACGGAGGTTCGTTTCGAGGCCGCCCGTACGGATGGTCCTGAATACGACGAAAAATACCGACGAGCGGAAGTCTGGACGAATAAAATTTTATTGGCAAAATTAGCGGGATTATCATTGGGCCATCTCACCAAACACGACAGACGTAGGGCGACCGAGAGATCTCGGGACTATCGACAGATCAACGGTCATTTGGAAAAGCGCAAAACTGACGGATCGGGTTCGTGGCTGACAATTCCCCATCCCTTCCAAAGATACGATTGGATCCGATCTGCTCATAAGGAACAGGCCACTCATTTCGCGATACGTGTCACGGAGGCAACTGTAGACCGGAATCGATGGTTCTGGTCCAATATACGAGGTGATGTCAAATACATTGTCGCTAATTGTCTGGTCTGTGCCGGTGATCGCGCCCCTATACGCGGACCAAACACGATCGTGCCGACGGAAGTAGAGCGTCCTTTCCAGCGAGTCAGTATGGACACGACCGATATTGACGTGCCACCTGGTCCAAGCCGCTGTGAATATTCCATCCTGTTAGTTTTAATTGACCATTTTTCCAAATACATTGAAGTCTATCCTTGTAAGACCCGAAAGGCCGCCGAAATAGCCACATACATCGAAGGATTCCTGTATACCCATCTAGATACGGAAGAAATTCTAACTGACAATGGGTCGGAATTCAAAGGTGAGGTAGAGGAACTACTTGCGCGAAGGGGCGTCACGCTCCGACATACGGCACCCCACGTGTCCCAGTCGAACGGGTTGGCCGAGAATGCCAACTGTATGATTAAAACCGCCCTTCGCAGTAACTTAGCGGCACACGACACGCGTCCGTGGCCCGAGATCGTATATCAGATCGTCGGCATCCACCGGGCCACCCCTCACGAGTCTACGGGGTTCACCCCCTTTCAGCTTCGAACTAATAGCCTTCCCTGTGTCGATTACCAGGGTAACTCGGAAATCGCCGAAGCAGGGGGTAGAGACACGCGTGCAGGCCTCAACGCCCAGGCCAAAAGGTACATCGATTTGATGGAACGGGCCGTCCCGAAGCTAGCCCAAAAAAGGCAAAGGATGACTAAGCTGACGCACTGTAGACAAGTCCGTAGCTACGAGGCCCGGAACGGAAATGCTGGGCCCCAGTACTAGTATAAATTGGGGGACCTCGTGCAGGTATGTAAATGTGCACGCGACCGGAAACTCGCTCCCAAGTTCTCTGGCTGTTTTTGCATTGTCGAACTCGGACCCAACGACGCTAACACGGTGCGCATCGCACCTGAGGCTAGCACCAGCCATAGCTCCGTCCCCATCGTAAGACATACCGCCTATCTCCGTCTCCTTCCTCCTTCCGATTTCCTCCCTCTTCTTCCTTAGAAAGCGAGGAAAACGACGACGATCTAACCCTCTCTCCTCTTTCTCCCTCTTGTCCCTCGTCCTCCTCTCTGACCTCGCCATGAGTTTCATCACGGAGCGGGTTCTCGACGCACAACTACGGCAGCCACGTGGCCACATCTCAGAGATCCGGCAAGTTTGTCACCCTCGGCTCAATACGAATCTCCATCGTGTGATGCGATTCTTCTGCAACGAAGGTATCTGTGCCGCCGCCGTGTTTCGGATAGAAGGAAGTCCTCACGCGATAGTGTTCACGAAGGTTACTACAGTTCATCGGCGAGCGGGTCCCAGAAGGAGCCACGTCACCAAAGTGGCGGGATTCACCGGCGACCTCAGCTCGGTCAATCCGCTGCGGCATACCGCGATCTTGTCCTCTCTGCGCGAGTGGACGGAGCAAGTGTCCAACGTGTGGCAGCACGTCCTCGCCCGGAAGGGGTATAACATCATCCCGATCTTTGCATCGGATCTTGACGGTATTCGCCGATCACCGCGCGAGCGGCCAGTTGCGATCCCGGCCATCATCCCCTTCCCCCGTCGCCAATGAACCACGCTGCTCATCTCGCTCCTCTCTCTACCTTTGGTCTCCGCTCTCTCTTCCCCACCTTCTGGCAATCCGATCTTCACCCTTCTCTTTCCTTCTCATTCGAGCAATTTTTAGTCCCTCTTATCCATCCTGGACATTGGCGATTGTGGCGCGAAACTTTTGAGGAGTTGTCCTTCTGCTTGGCCAGAGTATAAGTGAAGTGAACGGGCACTATCGAGCACCCCACGTGGATCGGGAATCCGGAGCTGCTGATCATACAGGGTTGGAGGACTAACGCGGAAGGAGATCTTATTGGATTCCTCTTTGGATCGGTACGACCGGGTCACCGTTAGTTGATTGCACAGGAGCTCATTGCACCGATCGTGCAATTGGCGGACGATCTCTCGCCCGACATCTACTTTCAAAGCGACAACAGTCCTGCTCCGTACATTTTCGAGCGATCCTTGAATCCGTACCTTTAGTGGACTTCGTGCTTGGATGAACCTAGGGACGAGGATACGCCACCATCGAGGCAGGAGAATCTGAAGCCGTACGAGATCATCCCTTACGCCTTCTATCCGAGGGCAGAGGAAGTGGTGATCAACGACGACGAAGAAGAAGAAGACAACGACGAGGAAACATCGGAGGAGGGAAGCTATAGTGGACATAGCGAGGGGGAGCTGAGTGAGGAGGAAAAGGAATAACAAGGAACCGGATCCGAGTGGGAAGCCCTGTCGGAGGAAGCGGCGCGAAGGCGCGAAGAGATTGCCTCCGCAAGGCGCCAGCTGGAGTTCGCTAGCGAGGCTAGCCTGCGCATCGGTAGAGGTCCGACCAGGGATCCAGAGCCGCCGAGGCCCGAAGATGGCGGCCCTGCAGCCGCCACCTCAAGTACCGCGCGACGGAGATGGCGCCGATCCCCCTCCTCCTCCAGCCCCACCCGTACTCCAGTTCGCCCACGTACCAATGCGGGTGATGGGCCTTCGACCTCGGACGCTGCCCCGCCGACCCCTTGATTTTCTCACCCTCGAGCAGATCCGTACCCCCGTCACCTTCCCTTCCCATCCTTTCCATCCCCATCTCTTTTGCGACTTCTACTCTACCCGCCTACTCGCCACCGTCCACCCCCACGCCTCCCTCCAATCCGCTGCCCCCATGTTCTGTCGGCATCTCCTGCTGTTCAGCGCTTCATGGGAGCGAAGCAACGTGGTAGAAGTTTACTGCGTCGCCACGGGGACAATCCCCGCTTGCCGCCAATTCGAGATCTTCCGAGCGGCGCTCTTCCGCACCCTCTCCTCCTTCTATCGCGACTACCTCGCCTCCCTCCCCCGCAGTGGCGATCATTTCCCCCGCCTCCACCGGATCATCCGATATGAGGAGCTCCCGGTGACAATGGAAGGGATGAATCGCTTCCTACCCCCACTCCCTTCCCGTGATCCCCGCGAGATCCCCGGCTTGTTCCCCCTTTTCTGGACTATTCCAGCTAGGCGGTAGATCCCATTCACTTGAACCCCCCCCTTTTTTCTCCCTTGATCGACATGAATCAGTAAGCTTTGCGAAGATCACGCCATCAACGATGACGTTAACCTACGCGCTGATTCGACAGATGGCAACGAGCAAGGGTGCAGAGCACACGGAGATCAGGTGGACCATGATGGCGTCACCTGGACGATCTCCACGAGGCAGAGGGTTGCATATGACAGGGATACAAAGATCTTGCCACGGATGTTGTCGCCATCTCATCCGCAGCCCAGTTATCGTTCCTTGTACTTCTTTCTGCTCTGTTGATACGTTTGGTTCCTCATGCAGCACTCTGATCTCCCCTCTTCTTTTTCGCCATGACATGCAATCAGGAGATCGCATAATTTTGGAACCCCCTGCGCGTCACATATGTAACGAACCACTTCACGACCCCGTGCCATCCTTCGTACCCTTTCTTTTGCTTGTATCATACCAACCCCAGGAAAAACCCATTTTGATTTCTTGTTTACGGGTGCCGCATTTTCCTTTTTGAGAGCTTTTTCGACTGATGAGTTCTGTTTTTCTTTTTGCAAAGTCGAGAAAAACATGGGAATTTATGCGCGCCTTAGCGAGCGCACTGGGAATTGGGCTCGGTAGTTGCGAATTCTGGGATAAGCAGAACTTCGACGTGTCCTTTTTGGGTGTGTGAATGTTCTTGGGCGCGTCGGGGAAAACTCTCGGAATTTTGCTTGAATATGAATAGGTGTAGGATTTTCTTTTCCCGCGTCGCTTTTTTGCGCACGGATATGGTGATTTCAATTTTGAATTAGGATAAAAGCAAGCTGTAACTGTTTCGGTGCCTTTTTTTTTTTTTTTTTTGACGGCGCCGTGCATGCAAAAACTTCCTCCTCTCTGTCCCCCGCATCGCTCCCTCCCGCGCCTCCCTTCCCTTCTCCCTC
>BFEA01000158.1:909352-922136 GCA_003427395.1 Chara braunii | reverse complement strand
CTTTTTTTTTTTTTTAATGGGAACAAGGCTCCAATCTATTCGTGGGGAGCAGCACGTGCTGGGAACCGGGCCCAGCGTCCCATATGGAAGTTTACATAGAAGTTTGAAAATATAACGGCTTTGGCTAAGAAAAATTTGAGCTACTTAGCAAATTACTACCGTAAGGAAGAACTTCAGGAATGAGCAAGTTCAGAAAACGGCTCAGAACCCCCCCTTCAATCCTCTTTACCTCACTCTGGCAAGTCTTCCTGCAGCAGAGCCACCATCTCCGTTGCTGCTGTACCCTATTTCCGTCCTACGAGCTAGCCCCCTCACTAGTAGGACGCTTGATACCCAACCATCTACTTCTCCCGCTAACCTCTTTTTTGAGAAAAAAAAAAAAGAAGACCTCCCCCTGCCAACATTGATTACCCCGGAAACCAGGGAATTAACTGAGCAGGGACGCGCTTTGATTTTTTTTTTTTACATACTTTTATAACTATTAAAGAAGTTCAAGAAAGTTTAGAAAAACTTGGATAATTGCTGGTCTATTGCTAGGCTACTGAATGCTCAGAACCCCTGGACTCCTTAACAAAACCCTCTAAAATTCTCTAACACTGTCTTATTCCCTGCCGAGCTCTCCCAGGCCTCATGCCCCTACCCTGCTAGGTTACAGGGTAACACGACTCACGCCAGCTCCGGCCAGCGTCGTCCTGACAACAACCTTTGGTTTTCCCTTCGAATGCCCGCCCCAAGGCATCCCCAGATCTCTCTACCCGCCCTCACGCTCCTGCTATCAACAGGTTACAGGACAAACCCCCAGCACCGGCCAGCGTCGTTCTGGCATCGGAAAACCGCAGATCCATCAATATAACAGCATCAAAGAAGCCTAAAGTGAGTTGTAAGAAGTACCTTGGATCCTAAAGCATTTTCAAGACCACTCAAACCCACCCTCATTCCTCCAGCCCCCTACTCCTCTTCATCCCCCGACGAGCCGACCTCCTCCACCACATAGTTCGCGGGATGAGAACAGCAGTCCCACCCACACAATGGACACCTTCCTCGACTATTCCTCATCTCACGACGAGCCGACCTTCTCCACCCATAGTTCGCAAGATGAGGAATAGCAGAAATTAGGTAAACTCACCAATCATTACCCTCACTCAATAAGCGTTGCACTACACTTCATCAGAAACCATCAGCATTGTCTTCTTCTTCTTTCCCTCCTTACCTCTCTTCTTCGTATTCTTCTTCCTCCCCCCTCATTAGGTCTTCTTCTCTCCTCGTCTTCTTCTTCCGCTCCTTCCCTACTCCGCCCTGCCTTTCTCCATCATCCTTCATCCCTCCCTCCCTCAATTCCATCTCGCCATCCATCATCCATCCATCCATCACTCCCTCCATCCCATCTCGCCATTCTCCATCCTCCATCATCCATCCATCCCTCCCTCCATCCCATCTCGCCATCCTCCATTCTTCATCCTCCATCCCTCCCTCCCTCCATCCCATCTCGCCATCCTCCATCATCCATCCATTCATCACTCCCTCCATCCCATCTCACCATTCTCCATCCTCCATCCTCCATCCTCCATCCTACATCCTACATCCTACATCCTGCATCCTCCATCCTCCATCCTACATCCTACATCCTACATCCTACATCCTCCATCCTCCATCCTCCATCCTCCATCCTCCATCCCATTTCGCCATTCTCCATCCTCCGTCCTCCATCCTCCATCCTCCATCCTCCATCCTCCATCCCTCCCTCCATCCCACCTCGCCATCCTCCATCATCCATCATCCATCCTCCATCCATCCATCGATCACTACCTCCATCCCTCTCTCCATCCCATCTCGCCATCCCTCCGTTCCTCCCATCTCGCCATCCCTCCCCCAATCTGTCCATCCTTCTTCTTCTTCTTCTTCCTCTTCTTCTTCTTCTTGGACGTTGTTAAGCAGTCTCCCTCCATCCCTCCATCCCTCCATCCTCCAATCTCGTCATCCCTCTCCCCCTCCCTCCCTCCATCCATCCATCTTCTTCTTCTTCTTCTTCTTCTTCTTCTTCTTCTTCTTCTTCTTCTTCTTCTTCTTCTTCTTCTTCTTCTTCTAACATGCAGAGCACCGAACCCAGTACATATCAGTTGACATACATTCAGCATACAGCAGGCAACATGCAGGCAGAGCCCCCAACCCCCAGACACCCCCCCAACCCCAGCACCCACCACCCAGACCAGACCCCCCACCCCCACCCCCAAAACCAAAATTTTATTGCAGATTCGGGGTCCTCTCGCCGAGCACAGAACGACCCCGGTTCCAAAAATAAAAAAATAAAAAAAATCTGGGCGTTTTTCTGGCCCGCCCGGTTTACCCGGGCGGCTCCCCGGGCCTGCCCGGCCAGGCGTCGTCCTCACTCAGAAAAAAAAGGCATAAGGCTCTTCAAGGCAAGGGAAGTGTGGGAGAGGATTTTGAGTTCACAATAAGTGAATGTTTCCATTCCCTTTTTTTTTCGAAACCACCCATTCAGCCGGGCCTATTTGTATGCAGCTAACTTTGCAGCTACCTTCCGAGGCACGCGAGCCTCCAACTGGGCTGTTTCATAGTGGCTTGCACAGGACACTACTTGCCCAGGCCCGACTTAGGTTGAACTGGTGTTTTAAACCACCACTGCTCCGGGACAAACAGATTATCTGGAAAAACTGGAGGGAAGTGGGAGACACGCACTCTACGAGCCAAAAGAACTCCTACGTTTACTCCCTACCCTGTAATCCCTAACTGAAAAACTTAATCCCGAAGTGTTTGTCTCTGAGCGTAAGATGGTAAAGACCTTGCAAGGCTAAATGGTGAAAACAATCTCCGTATACTGCTTTTCGAAGGTGTTTTAGCTATAATTATGAGAATTGTGAGTTTGAGCCCTCGCAAGGCCCTTCTTGGGCGCACACACGTTATGGGCTTAGGCCCCCAGCAGGCCTTGTGCCCACCCTAAGTGAAGGCGGGCCTGCATATTCGCGTGAGGCCTACTTTTGCCATTTTCGTATGTGAGGTACCAGACAGTTGCAGCATGCCAGTTGGTTACAGGGCAACGTGAGCCTTTTTTTTTTTTTTTTTTTGGGAAAACATCGCCCTGTTGTGGATCATGCTAATGGAGGTGACAGGAGCATCCTCCATTAGCAGATCCTGTTTTGGAAGGCTCCATCTATTAGTGGGGAGCAGCACCTGCTGGAAAGCCGGTCCAGCATCCCTTCATACATTTTATAGAACTTGAAACAATGACAGTCGTACTTGAAAGCCTTCTGCTGCATTGTTCACAGGGTAAACACCCTGTGTTAGTTCGCTCCTATGAGTTTTGTCTGCAAGTTCACACACTCGGTAAACGTAATGAGCGGTTTATGTTAAACCCTCATGTCTGATAAACCGTCAACCCTGTGGATCCCGACAGCATTGGTCTCCTTAACCCACCTCTGTTCGGTATCACCCGATCCCCTTGTGCCCCCACCCTATCCATCTTTCCTCCTGTGCTGCATTTTGTTGTTACTGCTGTCTGTCCTTAACCCCTCGATTCCTTCATTCCCTCCAGGCCCTTCAGCACAGGCAGTCCTGTCATCTATCTCCGTGGCTTCCCAGTGTTCGCTCGCTGTTACTCTTACTCAGATCATCCCAGTTGACTGGACGGAGTTTGACTCATGGGGGAGGAGAGGCAAACAGAGGGCCAGGATAGGGAGAGGGACAGTGAGCTGGTTTCAGGAGAGTGGGGGGGGAGGGGGGAAGGCAGGACAAAGTTTTGCTCTTGGTAAGGGACCCTGAAATGAGATCGAGGGAGTCGCTCTCATGTCGGTTCCTCCGGCGTGAGCCTTCTCTGGCTCTTTCCAGAAGCAGCAGTTGCGTCTTACATGAGCCCAGGGCTCATTTGGTTGAGGCCCTGGGCACACGCATCCAGAGGCCGACAAGTCGCGCAGCGGCCGCGGACCAATGAGAATGCAGCTCCTTCGTCACACACTTGCCACGAGCCAATGGGATTGCAGGGAACACTTGGAGTCTCGTGGGCTACCTGAACGTGCCCAGGGTGGTATCTAAAACTGGGCCTGGGCGCAGATACTGTTGCCCGACTGGAAGCTCTTGGAAACTCACCCAGCCAGGCCCAGGGCACGACAAGCGGGGCTCACTTTCCATAAAGGAAAGTGATCACTCCAGCCAGAGGCATTCTGGCCTGTGTAGGCAATGCGGCCACGCTGCTGCATTGGCGCATGAGCGGTTGCGCTAGCGCTGCTGGCCACAGCGTGCATGGGCGCTGGAGGTGAGAGAGCGGCGCTGAGATGGCAGCAGGTGCATGGCGGCAATAGCCAGGCTGCTGGGGACATGTATGGTGATGGCGAGGGTGGTCTTCGGGTAGGAGGCGCATGCTGTGGGGAGACAGGGATGATGAGGGGAGGAGTAAGATACTTACCTGGTGTAAGCTGGCAGTCTGCCAGTGCATTAGCGACGGCGTCACGTACATTGGTCTTCAGCTTCAGAGTGATTCCTGTTGCATGAACGTAGGATAGGCTGGATACGCTGAGTAGAGTAGGCTGGGCGCTGAGCGCCGCTCTGAATGAGCGACATTGGATACTACGTTGGTGTGGCCAAAGAGCGTTGTCATTGACATTGGGTTCATTGTATTGCTCTTATTTGAATGGTATCTTGGTGCATTGTGCTCTCTGCTTGGTACATGACTATCTGGACTACAGCATCATTTTGCAATTTGGATTTCTGTCTATCGCACCCGCTCATATTCCTTGCAATTTGGTATCAGAGCTGGTTCGATAATCGCCCATCACCGGCGCTGGTGTCTTTGTTTTACTTGGTGCGCTGACGAAGCTTCTTCGCAGTGAGGATACATTGGCGCTGGCTTGATTAGGCCACTCCCGGGTAGAGGGGAGAATGGCTGGATGGCTGTAGTGACAGCGGATGTATGTGGAATGATGAGAGTGTGTGGACATTGCATTTTGGTTGAGGTGGCACTCCGTTGCATCGTGTGTGGTACCAAGGCTGTGACCGGTCATCAAAATGCACGCCGGCTCAATTGGTGAGAAATTTGTGGTTGCGGGTGGCTATCTTCAGGTACGCTGTTCCCTTACTTCAATGACTTGCTGGTTTTGCTGACCCGGCTCAATTGGTGAGAAATTTGTGGTTGCGGGTGGCTATCTTCAGGTACGTTGTTCCCTTACTTCAACGACTTGCTGGTTTTGCTGACCTGTAGCCCATAGAGTGGAGGCTGTACCATATATAGGTCAGATTCGTAATTTTGTTTGGCTGAGCGCTAACCGCGACATCTGACTGTGCGAAAATTCATGAGGGACATATTTGCAGCGTAGCCTCCATTTACTGAATTCAAAAAAAAAACTTTTACGCGATTATTGTCACTTCGCCATATTTGTGTTGATTCAGTCCAAACTAGTTTATTTTTGCATATCCTTTTTATTTGTTTAGGCAAAATCATTTTTGGTTCACCAAACACTTCTGCATTTTCTACTCCAAAATTGAATTCAAATTCGGGAAAGAAACAAGTGCGGTAGTACCACACTTTCAAACTGTAAAGGCAAAAAAAACACTAATGGGCAACGAAAAAATGGCCGTAGTTCTAAAAGGCAAAGATAACAGTAATGGGCAGTAACCTCACACCCCGACTTCAAAAAGTGCGCTGGCGTCACATCCACGGTGGTCCCAGCTCGTGGCCGCGCGGTAAGGAGGTGTTCTTTTTTTTTTTTTTTTTTTTTTTTTTTTTTTTGTCGGTCGCACCGTGCCGCGGCTGGAAAAAAAAAAGAAGAAAAAGGTGCATCATCCCCATGGTAGGGCCACGGCCGAGATGTCTCGGCCACACCCCAGATTGGCCACGGCCGAAATGTCCCGGCCACACCCCATGGTCGGGCCACGGCCGAGATGTCTCGGCCACACCCCGGATTGGCCACGGCCAAAATATTTTTCACCGGCCGGGTACTTGGGAACAGACCGGTACCCAGACCGGTACCGTGCCTGCGACACAGCCACCCATTTAAAACTGCCACAACCGCTCATATAAGACTTCGGCCTCGACGTTATTGCACTCCCATGTTTCGCTTGCCTTTTCGAAGTCGGGCCCCGACGAATATGCCCACAGATGTTTTTTTTGCCCTTTCGAAACTATTTTGTGCCACAAACGCACTTGCCCCTTCGGGAAATTATAGGCCCGCACTAACCCGAATTCCCTACAGCTACCCTAACTGCGAATAGCAGGCCCAGGCTACCCTTAGGACAGACAGGCCCTAAGGCCTACGCTGTTAGACGGTCCTATAGCCTATAGCCGGGTAGGGAGAGGCCCTAAAGGCCGAAACAGAAACGGTACCGGTCAGTCCTATCAGTCCAGTCAAGGTCGTGTCTAGGCTAGGGTAGACTATGAATAGGTCTAGGTGAAACTGTTGGAGGCTTTTGGCGGTTGGTACCGTGTACATCGCTGTTGTGCAACGCATGAACTGGGGTGGTGACAGCTTCAGCGTTGGAGAAGACAGACATAGCCAGACCTGCGAAGCGTCGGCCATGGTTGGGACCTGCGCTGTTCTCTGACAGCACGCGGGGCTGTTCAGAGGTCTGGGCTATCTGAAGTCTGGTGGAAGCAAGAGAAGTTGGTGCCCTGTTGAACCCTCCTCAGGAGTAGGTGTCAGGGTGTATGGCGCTGCAGCCATAGCTGCGGCTTTCCTCCTCAGAGGTCATCCTTGTCAGGAGAGGTGGCACTGCTACAGACTTCCACCGGGGAAGTCCTCTGGCACTTCATCATCATCAGATATTGTGGCACTGGTCTTCTTCTTCATCCTCTGAGAGGCGCTTGCCCTCAGAGGCCTGTTTCAGGGTGGCGCTTCCCTCTGGAGGCAGCATCAGGGTGGCGCTGGTTGTTTCAGGGACTTTGGGGTAGTATAGAGGTTACTCGGGGTTGGGGAGTAAAGCGCTGCTCATTTCTGAGCAGCGCACCATGGTTCTGGGGTTATTCTGACATTTCAAGACCCCGAGTTTAATAAACAGTGTGTATACTGTGTGTGGGACTATCATTGCTTCATTGTTTCCTGGATGTGATCTTCTTGGCTTTCCTTTGTGACTGGTTGTGACTCGTGAGGATTTTGTGGAGTGAGTTGCACTTTCAGTGTTCTCTGTCATATCGCATGGTCAAGTCTTCCACTGTGTTTCTTTCTCTCTGTGCGGTGTGATACTCCCATCCTCTCCCCTTCCTTCTGTGTATGTATGGTCATACCTGGAAGTCTACGTGAGTGAGTGTTGGTCTTCTAACAACAAACAACCAGGTTCATAAGATTACCTTATCTTCCCGTCCCAATCTCTTCTTACCGAACGACCATTTCGTCAAAATGAACATCTTTTATTTTTTGAACGAAATTGAAACCGAGTTTTTTGGCCCAAATACAGGATCGACACACAATACAAATCATCTACTGTACATATAGTGACAGAACGCCTATAGGCATCGTAGAACAACCAACACTTCCTTTTTAAATTGACTGTAGTTCCTTTCCACAGGATTTAGCGTATGGCTCTCAAAGCGAAGGACCTCTCATTTCTTTCTACATCCTTTTGAGAAAGTGGACGACCAATAGATGCAGGTCTGGCGTCAGTGGACATAATAAATAGTCAGGACTCCTCGTCATCGAAGAATGGCACACCCAGAACATGTTCACCATCTTTGAACTCCTCCTTGAGTGCAAGCATGGAGACGTCGTGCAAAGACCCTCAACCAAACTGCTCGCTCTTTTGCAGTGTTCTTAGAAGCTCCACCTTCTCACCATAGCGAAAAACGAAGATTTGCCACTACTAGTCGGGTCCACTCGTCGACCGTTTTGATCATAGATGTAACCTAGAATTTTAATTGAAAAAACTGTCCACCAACTTTTTTATCCCGCTAGCAGTTAGGTTAGCATCGTTCAACTGTTTAAGAATCGCATAGATGTTCATTAAGTGTTGTTCGATATATCGTCCGACTCCCAGTGTGACTTTAGTCGCATCCTTTTCCACAAAACTCTTGATAGGGAAGTCATCCAGAAAGACTTCAACCTTGTTAGGGATAAAGTCCTTCAACACTGTTACCATGGCTCTCTGAAAAATTGTTAGTCCATCGGTTCAGCCTATAGGGACGACCAACATTTGAACAAGTCTTAGTGAATTGTGCTTGGGAGTACGATGCCTATCACGCGGATATAACGAAATCTCGTCATATCCTGAAAACATATCATAAACAGAGTATATCGATCTCCCCGCGGCTCCTTCTGCTAATAAGCCTGCGTGGGGAACAAAGAGAACATCTTTGACTATAACGACGTTGACTTTTCTCAGGTCTTCGATCCAACGGATTTTTCCATTAGGCTTTCGTAGTAGAACCATTTGTTAGCGTACTTTCTACCAGATGGCTCGACAATATGAGAAGTGATTTTCTCCTTCAGAAAAACAATCCCTTTTTTTTTCTCCTTCTGCTCGTACTTCAACTTGGCATCGTTCCAAGGAGTATGCGGAATAGTGTAGATTGTAGCCAGATTAGAGTAGCGCGGATCAATTCTTCCTCTCTCCGCATCAGTGAAGGTTCTAGCTTCATCGCAGGATTTCAGGAGCTCTAGCACGTTTTCCTGCTCTTGAGGAGTCTAATTTTCATCCTCGATATTCATTCCATCTATCCTTTTGTCAGTCAAACGTTGAGGTTTATTCTTCTTTTTCTCTTCAGTCAGATCTTTTTTTAAGCTTTTTCTCAAGGATGCTCCAGGGTGTGAGAAATAACTACCTCTAACAAACAGAAGACGTCCAGAAATATGGCTAGGGGCACTTATGGTTAATAGGTGGTGTCAACCACTTCTCTAAGTGGTGATCGATTTGGCCATATGTGCCCTGCTTCCTCCGCCTTTATTCTAAAAGTATCAATTTTGTCTTGAAGCAACCGCTCCACCCAGGCCATGAGACGCTAGGAACGCCATGTGGTAAAAATAAGGGTTGAATTTTTTCCTGCCTCCTAGCTCAAATAGACATAGGCCCTTACCTCACCCCAGTTCATACCTAGAATACACCTTCCCCTATGGTCATGCTCGCTCCTCAAAACACGGAATATCGACATCCAAATGCCCAGCTGTAGGAGTATTGACCTCCAACCAAAACAGTTATCCTCTCTATGAGTTGGACGTGCTGATAGCATGAATTACAGCCAATCACTCTTTATAAGCTCGGGAACCTCATGAGACCATTCTGTATAAACTGGGAACTCCTCTGCTGTCTCTTGCACCCACATCCAAACAGATTCAAAACCAGATTCAAAACTGATTCTAACACTACCTGTGAAAACGACGAACTCCTTACCTATCATATAAGTAACAAGGTGTCCTACCTAACTATTAACTAAACCTTGACCTACCCAAGACGAGGCGTGATAGGATACAGCATCGTCCCCTAACGGGGAATAACCCTAACCCATCCTCCTCAGTCTGACGAAGTGGTTGTTCCTAACGTTTGGGCCTCTGACGAAAGTTTCCCCAACCACAGGGCACTCCCTCTAAGCTATGTGAGAGGTAATCTAAAAAAAAAACATACGAGTGACCCAACAAGGGGGTTCCTTCTCTTGTCGTAGGCTTATCTAGTCAGTGCGGTTCAGAGTTGGATCGAAGCCTCACTAACCACTCACACCAGGGTGACATACAATCCATATCAAGAAGAGACTTGCCCTAGAGGTAGTAATGTTTTTAGATGAAGGAAGAGTGAGTGGTAAGTGTGGACTTGCTTAATCGTTTACCGTTCGAATTGTAGACGTGCATTCTATTCAAACATTGTTAGATAGACTACGTGTATTTTATTCTCCCATGTCATATTTTAATACAACATCCACGTTGTATTCGAATACGACCCCTTTATTTTATTCGAACACAATACTAGTATTATATTTAAACATCAACCCTATATACTATTCGGATTTTATCATTGCGTTGTATTTGAATATCATTTACTCGTTGTATTCTAACGTCGGGTTTGCGTTCTATTCGAATATCTCTCTTGGGTTATATTTGAATTAACTACTACTTATTATATGAATACAAAACGTGCGTTGTATTCAAAATATTCAAATAAAATACATGTCTTCTATTCAAATACAACGCATTAATTGTATTCGAAAAATTGTCAAACCCTCCCAAATGACGCACGATTAACAACTATGAGGTATCGTTCAACCAGCAACGAAATTGGGAACGGAAAAAAAATCATTTTTCTTGTAGCACTTTCTGGAAATTTAATATAATAAAATGAGATGATCTAAATCAAAATCCCACTCAATTAATGATTCATACCGATAATTATTGAGCTTAATTAATAAATTCATTTGAGTTTTGCAAAACAACATGGAGCAAACGGAAAAATTAAAAATTTATAACCATAAAATTTTTATTTTTATTATTTAAAAGACTAGGCTACTAGACGTCCGGGGCAAGTTACCTGGTCGGGCAAGGCCGAACGTACGGAGGTTCCTAAGCTGACCCCCGAACGTTCGGGCGTTCGGGTCCCCGGCAAAAAAATAGTTAGACACCTTAATATTACTATTTTTTCTGAATTTGTTTTTGAGACTTCTTTATAATTTAAGGTTTCTTTCTCTTAATTTTGAAGACATTCTGTTAAGCAAAAACATGATGAAATTTCGACAAAGATGGTGGTGTCAAAACCTGCTTGCCCACTCACTAATTCGTTTTTTTCCTCTTTTCACTTTCTGTTTTCTCTTTATTTCGGGGCATGAAAAAAATTATTATTTTTTCAAACCTAATTTGTAGGTTCTCTATTATGTAAGATACACATAAAATTTTTCATGGCATTTCTTAAAGTAAAAAAATAAAGAAAAATCGCTAAAGATGGCAATGTCAAAAATATGCTCGCCCACGAAATAATTTCATTCTTATTTTATTTTTTCTTATTTTCATTATTATTGTTTATTTTTCGTATTTAATTTTTATTTTAAATTTGGTAATGAATTTGGATGAAACGTCAAGGCAAATGTTGTTCATTTTACTCTTTTGCGGCCCTACGGTCGAACATGTCGAGAGGGGGGCCCGAATGTTCAGGCGTTCGGGTTACGGTGCCGGGGCTGACAAGGGTATTTGCCGAGGATTTTAAACGTTGAACGTTGTCCGACTCTTTCATTGGATTGAAGGACCTGATGAGACTTACGTTGCCAAAAAACTCATTCAGACCAAACCTAATACTGAGAAACTTAATTTTTTGCTTAAGTCCAAACGTCTACAGCATGCTATAGCGGCGGTGCGATCGGTCACCAACCGCGTTTGGCAAGGACGCAGGGGCGTACAGGCGTTGGAATACTAAGCCTTACTTCAGAGCCTAACTAGGCTAAAAGGAAACAACCGCGCCGGATTGAGCATGGCCCCTGTGCAAGGATGACGCGCATAAATCAAGACATGGCCGAGACGGCTCCCGCCTCTTTCGCGAGAAAAGGCGGGGGCCGATGCGCTCGACCACGGAGTTCAACCCGTCCCGAAATGTCGACAACCTTGCATATATACCCGAACTAAAGTGAAAAAAAAAAGTCAAAAGTGAAAAAAAACATGGGCGAGCACGTTTTGACACTGCCATCTTTGACGATTTTTAATTCTTATTTGGTTGATCCAAATAACTTTAAACTTTATAGGCATGTACGCCACGGCATAGAGAACTCATAAAACAACATTTAAAAATATATATATATATATATATTTTTATGCCCCAAAATAAATTTTGGCGGGGGTCGAACACCGTCGCGTTCGGACCCCGTACGGGACCCCGAACGCCCGCACATGCGGAGGACTGCTCGGGAACCTCCGTAAGTACGGGCTGGTGACCGTGTATATATATAGGGTCACCTGCCCGTACGTACGGAGGTCCCCAGGCCGACCTCCGTACGTACGGGCGTTCAGGGTCCCGTTCGGGGTGTAAACCCGAAGGCGTTCGGCCCCAGCCAAAAAAAAATTCATGACTTAAAAATAAATTTTTTTCTGAACTTTTTTTTGTGAGTTCTCTATGATGTGAGGTACATGCCTATAAATTTCGAAGTCATTCTGCTAAGCCAAACAAAAAATACAAATCATCAAAGATGGCAGTGTCAAAACGTGCTCGCCCACTCACTATTTTGTTGTTTTTTCACTTTTTACTTTTTGTTTTCACTTTATTGTAGGGCTTAAAGAATTTTATTAAGTTTTGAAAGTTTTTTTACTGAATTTTATATTAGGTGAAGTACATATCCGTAGATTTTCAGAGAATAGGGCTGGGCCAAAAAAAAAAAAAAAACTCGCCAAAAATGCTGGTGTCGAAAACGTGCTCGCTCACTTACTATTTTTTTATTTTTTTTTAAGTTTTATTTTTATTATTTAATTTTTATTTCACATTTTGTAAGGAATTTGGATGTAATGCTCGGGCAAATGTTGTTTATTTTATTTTTCTTCATAACATAGTATGTTTTTTATTTTTTTTTAATTGTTTATGTTTTTGTTTGTTTTTCTTTTTTTGTTCGCATTTGGCCGTTCGCCGAATCTGCCCAAGGGCTCCCATCTGTCTAGGCGTTCGGTCCATCTCGAACGCCGATTACCCTGTATATATATATGTCTGGAGTGTATTTTTTGGCTGTGACAGACCTTTCTTTGTTTCGTGGATGTTTTGCTGGCTTGTGATGGGGTGTGAACCGACAGTCTGTAGATTTTTCCATTTGGTGTGGGTGAGTGATAGTCTACTTTGATTTTGGTTAAGGTAGATTATCATTTACTGTGTAATCAGTGAGGGGATTCTGCAGACT
>BFEA01000158.1:794963-812954 GCA_003427395.1 Chara braunii | reverse complement strand
GGGGGTTGGGGGTCAAACCCCAACCTCGGCTCGGCCCCCGGGGATCCCCGCTTGACAACCCTACCTAGGGGAGACGCTGCCGAAATTTTCCCAGATCTTGATAAATAAGGACCGATCCCGTTAGTAGTTAGTAGGCAACGAGGCAGAGGTTAAACCTAAGGTTGAGATTGAAACAATATCCGTGCTCGTTTGAAGACGCAAGAAAATATAGTTGTGAGTGTTAACAAAACACTGCGCCAATTGGACGATTTTCTTTTGCTTCTATCGATTGGTAGCAGGTCGGTTTGCRATTCAACCACTCTTGATCCTGCATTTCAACATGAAACCTTAACTGAATGGTTAATACATTTTTTTTTCGCATTTTTACCCATGTTCTTTCAATGACCATTCAAAGGGACTGCGTGTTTCTTTTGGGAAGGTTGCACAAAGGTTTTAGTTTGTGCATGTATTAAGAGGGGGGATACGAGTTGCAGGAAACAGAGAGGTTGACCCCTTTATTGCGCRRAATTGTGATCTCGACTGAATATATATCTGCAGGTGTGTACGTTGAAGCTTGATTTTATATAACGAGCTAGAATGGATGAGCGAGCGGTTGCGAATGGATTAGTAAGCCACAACTATTTATGAGAGATGGTCTCCTCTTGTTYTCCACACAAACCTCCTCTTTSTTTTGAACCCTCTGGCGTATGTGTGTACCCCTATCCCTCGTTTATCTTAGTAAGGCCAATTAACGTGAGGCGCAAGTCGGCCACCGTCTGACCCTATTTTTAGTTCGAACGAGCCGGGCCGCTTGCGAGTTTCGTTTAGCCTGACATTTTATTGGGGGTAAAATGCAATGATGTAAGAAGGGCATAACGAGGATTGTTTGTTTATTTGTTTGTCGGATGTTAGGTCCTGGATCAGAATTCGAAGTCCTTGTCCAGCACAAAGGATCACCCCCTATGCGTCGGACATTCATTCCTCGCCTACCATTGTGCTCCGCCTAAAGGAGAGAGCTGTCACGAGGGCGGAATGACTTATCCTTCAGTCGTTCTATATCGTGAGAAAAGATTCTCTCATGATGGTTTATGTTTGACACTTATATGAGGTATGCAGCCTTAAAAACCACGAAGGGTCACTTCATTGTGGGTAACGCGTAAAGCGTCGTCATGACAACTCAATCGTGTGAGTGTGCATGATTGAATGTTGTGGTCTCTTCATACATACGTTCGTTTTACTAAGTTTTGCACGAGCCATATTTTATTGTTCCCCCTTTGTATTTGACCGACCGCCGACCTCAAGTTATACATTGGAACATTCGCGAATGGACTTGTCCCGTGTGCAATTTTGTCAGTTAGTATTATTCGTGATTGTGTGACGTGTGGTTAAATTGAGTGTCTTAGTCGACCGACATAGGGCCGTGTATGAGAGATTAACGCCCCACATGGCGGTTCGTATACAGGTTCGATTTATGTGTTAATCATAAATACCTCGTAGTATGTTACAGCGTACAAAAAACGTCATAGGTCACCTCTGCGATTGTATATAAAAGTTTTTGCGTGTGTGTTCAGTAACTCGGCGGGGATATACCCATCTAAGGGATGATGGCAACTTCCGCATGTGTACCTCGCGAGGCCTTATCCTGTCATAGGGACTCGATGGAGGTATAGCTGGCGCACTCAGCCTGAGCACCACCGCTGCTTCGTGGCATACATCCCAAAACACTCCTGCCAACCCTTCGTAACCAGGTCGGGACAGTCCTTCTTAGGGATCAATTTGCTGGACAGCGCATGACCAAATATAATGGGAATAAGATAAGTCTCATTTTTTTGCTACGATCCAATATTTCTCCTCCTTTGACGTAAGCGTCTTAATAAACCATTTTGTTAGAAATACTATAATATGACCTTATGAATAAGTGGTTAACAGGGACCCCTATTTTTTAGCCCCAGGTTAATACGCCCAACACTGAAAAGTGGGTTTGGGGATATTTTTTGTTAAAAAAAAATAATTATTGTTTTATTTTTTGTCAAGGTCTGCTTGTGCCAAGTTTGGTGTTTTGGAGGATCTTGGAGATGACTGTTTTTGCGAACCCTGAAAATCACGAACATCATGAAAACAAATAAAAAAACCTAGGTTGTTTTTTCGGGCGCCCGGGCACCCAATTTGTGCCCGGGGAAATGCCTAAGTGCCTGGTCAAGCATGTCCCCCAGGCAGGGTTCCAGACAGTTTCAACGCAAAAAAAAAAAAAAAAAAAAAAAAACGAAAAGCCAAAAAATTCCCGAAAACAAATATGTTGTGCAGAATTGCAATATAAGCAATTTTTGGCTGAGGTTCACATCAGAATTCCTCACGGAATCGAAGATTAAAAAGAAAATCATACTAAAAGACCCTCCTTTAATCCCTCTTAGCCCCTTTAAAAACAATTTATACCCCATTTTTTCCCCTCTTGACAACCAACTCTCAAAAAATGAAACGAGCCCGGATTTGTGGTCCTCTAGGAGAGCGCAAAAAAGCAAAAAAAAAGGAAAAAAAATCTTCTTTTTTTTTTTTTTTACGTCCGGGTGCCAGGTCGTGCAGAAAAAACATCATAGGAAAAAACTGAAAAATAGTGAATTTTGCTTGAAAACACACTTTGTCTTGGGGTTTTAGGCCTCTTTGATGCATTCTCTTACCTTCTTTTTTTTTGTCCATTATATAAACAGGTGACAAGTCTGGCTTAAAAGGTGTGAGACTGTTGTTATAATGACCGTAAAAAAAAATTAAGGGCATTGTTAACCTTTTCTCACCTTCTAGATAAAAAAAATTCATAGTTTTTGCATAGATTGACTAATAATCTTTCATGACACTTTAGAAAATGAGGTTATGATTTATCTCTCGTCTAACTTTTTATGAAAAGTGAGTTGTTTTCCTTCCTTCCCTAGGCCTTTGTTTGAATCATCAAACTATATTTGAAGTCATCTCTAATAAGAATACGGAAAATATATTGCTCAAATAGTTCATTGTCTTGTAACCTGCACCTTAAGAATGGCATCTTGAAACTAACTTGTTTTCTTAGGGAAAATTTTAACGTTCAGGAACCTCTCTGTTCAGTCCGTTGGGACTATTTTTGTGACTGAATATATCTTTAACTCGAAAAGGGAGAAAGGTTGTAGACTGCGTAGCACGGCGAACGTGTTCGCGCCCCTTCATGTTCGCGCGAACAGCTCACGCACATGTTCGGGCAAACATAATTTTTTTTCGTAAAAAAATAATAAAAAATTAAAAAAATCGGTTTTTGATTTTTAACTCATGATTGGCTACGAATTTGAACATGACTCCAAGACAAAAGTTGTTTGTATTACTATTTTACATAACATATATTGTTTTCCTATTTTTCTGAGAACTTGTTTTTGTTTTTTTTTTTAAATAATTTTTATGTTCGCGTTCGGAGGGTTTTGGGCGCTTGTTCGCGTTCGGGCGAACAAGTTCGTAACACGGTGCTACGTAGGTTGTAGACTTATTTATTACTGTTGACGAAAGTTAAAAGTTGACTGTTGAACTTAGTCTATTTTTTTATTGGGTTAAGTTCTAAGTGATATTAGCACATATTGAAAGGAGGTTATCAGCTAATACATCGCTCTTGTAGTGAAAGCCTTATATCATCAAACCTTGAATGCGGGGATACCTCTAATATTCTTAAGAAAAATATCGAATTGAATAGCAAAAACAATGAAGCAATAAAACAATATTGTCTCAGATATTTGATGAGTCTAAATTCCTCTAAGATATTGTCATTAACAATTATGACCCGTATTATATCAGAGTTGTTATATAGTGATAATCTGTAGTTGATAAAGTCCTAAGGATTACTAGAAAAAACAATCAACCTATTTTGTTGCAGATAATTTCTTAGTCAATAAGTAATAACATACAATTGAGATTTTCCTCGTTTATGGTTTTCAAGAATTATATTGTCATTAAACCATCACTCTACCCACTATCGAAAAAGTGGCATTCCGGTGAGTTCGGAGCGGGTCTTATGGGGGGCGTTGACTGGGAAGTGCAGATAATTCCAGTCCCGCAATTTTCGCTCGCCAACTTTGGCGATTTTCGTGCGCTAGTGAAAATAAGCAAAAAAAAATAAAAACTTGAAATATTGTAGATTAGGTTGTGATCTTTACGAAAACAAATATCAGAAAAAAAACTTATTCCTTAGACCATGAAAGAAATGTCGTGCAAATTCATCATATTTCACATTTTTGCCACTCCAACGTGTGGGCCAAAGGAAAACATACCATAACTTCTGTGATTTTTCTCGCTCTAAACAATGCCTTAGAACTTTGAAAATTGAAGAGTTTGTAGATTTGGTTATAATTTTTTCACGAAAAATATATATATTTTTAAAAACAAGTGAAATAAATGTCACGTCAATTTGTCTTATTTTTTTATTTTTGCCACTTTAGTACGTGTGGGCCAACGGGAAACGTACCCCAATTTCAGCGATTTTTCACGCTCAGAAATATTCATAAAAAAATCTGAAAATCGCAGAGTCCGTAGATTTTGTCGTTATATGTTTATAAAAAAATATTTCAAATTTTTAATTAAATTGTTTTCACGCCGAATGAAGTGGTGGCGGCAATTTGCCAATGTTTTTATTTTGGAGTCTCTGCCGAGTCTCCACACTATACTACCAATAACCCTCATGAATATGTGATATCGGTCCCTCGACTTTCACAACGTCAGGTAAAGTGGTGGTTTAAGATGTTCTCAAATATGAATCTACCATTAACAAAGTTTCCTTGTGAAGGACCTACGCAGACGAATAACTAAGAGTTTAGCGATCAGTCGGTAAGAGACATGTTAAGGATATCAAACATCAATTTCTGATATTTAATTTACTTTCGTTCATATATATTTATAACATGATGACTTTAATAATTTATTCGACTAATTTTCCTCCCTTTACAATATCATTGAACCGAAATTTTTCTTTAAATTAAATAATCATTCTATACTAAAATTACTTTCCAAATTTAAATTTTTATTTCATCTTAAAAAATGTTATTCCAATTTCTTTTATTTTTGTCTTATTTGAAAACTTTCAATCTTAGAATGGGATATCCCTTCTTATTTGAATTGCATGCTAGAGATGAAATGAAAGTCTGGATGAGTTCATGAAATATTTTAATTGGAATGTCGTTCAATAAGGATTTCCAGTCATAAATAAGGTCATCCAATCTAAATTAGAAGATATTTGTTGTAGTAAAATGAAATTTTAATTAAAATATTTCATAAACTCATCCAGACTATCATTCCATCTTGAACAAATACATATAGTTGAAAGGGAAACTCATATTTATACAGGAACTTATCAAATAAAACAAGAAATTTTGGAATTTGACGAACATTAGAATGATAATTTATATACATGAAAGATTTTTTTCTAATGGAATATTTTTTCCACTTTTATTTCTCGTGGGAGTTTTCTGTTGTTTTAGGTTGGTAGGATTTAGGGGGCAAGTTCAGTGTAAAATGTATAATAAAATTTTACCAGGAAACCGACTTCGTCATGGTTTTCCGCATGGGTTATTTATTTTATATCAGATCTGAGTTCTTCAAGTAACGGAGGTCTGTCAAAGTCAAATGTAACTACCTAGGGTAGTTTGACTATGGTGGTGTCCCAAAACGTAAGGAAATGTATAAATTATGAGTCTTACTCCTCTAGCGAGGAACACTGTGACATTAAAATATCCTTGAAATAAAGTTTGACACAATTGTACATTGTGTTTAGATATAGGGTATTTTGGGGTTTGCCTACAAAAGTGATAGGACAACTGCTTCATTAAGATGTGTTTTTTTCTTAGTATGATTCTTTTGAATAGTTTTTAAATCATTATGTCCTCGATATTTATTTTTTTAACCTTTGTTAATTCAACCCAACTTAATTTTGTTTTATTTTGGATGACATATCATTCGTTTATGTATTTATCTCGCTTTATAAGCCAGTAAGTTGTAGTAATGATTGACATATAGCTTTGTATTCATATTTATGAATATTGTTTATATATTTTTATTTCTCTTTCTTCTTATTGTAGGTTTTAATTTTTAAAAATACACATATATCACTTAATCAAGTATGACGCATACAATTTGATGTAAGTCTGAAATCGAGGTCTAACCATTCATAGTAATTTCCAAATTTCACTTTGGTGTAGTTTTGCTATGAAATTTTCTTCTAAACCTAGTCTTTAAATTTTGGGTTTAGTGCAATGAATGTGTTTGGTCTGTAAAAACTCGATCATCGTTGTGAATATGTGACCAAATAAATTAGGTTATTATGAGGTTGTGATACGAGAAGCGGTGGGAGGATAAATTTACTGTTATCAAATATTTTAATTTTTCGCCTTTGACGAGGAAGTAGTCTGACATTCTGCTTGAATTTTTTTCTCTTGTGCATCATTTCTCAATTTATGCATATCAAGATTTATGTTAATCTTTTCTATTTCATTCTAATTTTGATGGATGTCCGAAAATACTTGTTTTTAATGGGGTTGTCATCGGGTTTGCTTGGGAATATGCCCGCATTGGTAAAGTTTTTTATTTTTGTCTGGTGGGTAACACTTGGTTATCCACCCGGAATAACACGTGCCTATTTGCAAGAGTCAATTAACGCTATTTGGTAACACTCCTCTATATAATTCATTTTCTTCTTCAAAAAATATACTTATCTTTAGTTGAAGCCGCATAATGACTCAAGTATCTCAATGATTTGTAAATACACCATAAGGGATGTTGTGCCCAGCTGCAATGATAGTCAAATTAAAATTCCTTCATATACACCACGAAAAACAGAAAAATTCTCACGATAAATGAAAGTTGAAAACATATTCCATAAAAAAAAATTCCTTCATATTTATAAATTATCATATTCCAATGTTCGTCCAATTGCAAAATTTTCAGGTTTATTTGATAAGTTCCCATCTAAATATGAGTTTTCCCTTCCAACTACATCTATTTGTTCAAGATGGAATGAAAGTCTAGACGAATTTATAAAATATTTTAATTAAATTTTCATTCCACTACAACAAATATCTTTTAATTTAGATTGGATTAACCTATTTATGACCAAAATCCTTACTTAGAATGATAGTCAAATTAAAATATTTTATGAATTAATTCAAACTTTCATTTCATCTCTAGCATGCAGCCCAAATAAGAAGGGGTACCCCATTCTTGGAATGAAAGTTTGCAAGTAAAATGAATTTTTAAAAAATTGGAAAGACATTTTTTAAGATAGAATGAAAATTTAAAATTTAGAATGTAATTTTACTATAGAATGATTATTTAATTCTGAAAAAAAATTCCGTTGAATAAATTGGAGCAATATTTCTATAAAAAATGAAGTTTTGGATAGTGTTTCCATATAAGACAAATATTGATTGGCGAAGGAAATTGTTGATTGTGAAAAATGAAAGATAGTAATCATTATTATAGAGAAGAAAAAAATGGCAAAAAAAAGGAGTGGTCTTCTGATAAGTATTGTGTCTGTTTCGAGCGGGTTGCCCTATTATTATTTTTATTTTTTAATAACAAGATGAAGATGGTCCATTTTTTTGTGGGGAGCTTCATTCTCATGGTGTGTCAAATGTGTTTCATCATACTTAAAGGTTACAAATATTTACTCACATCAATACTTTCTGGATGCATCTAGCAACAATCGCGGGCAGGTACTGTCATGTACAAGACCTTGCACAAAGCTCTCCATTTTGCTCATGCGTCCCTCCTCATCTCCATCATTTTTTTGCCTACTTCCTCATCGAAGTCATCATCATTGTTGTTCAGAACCTTCCTTACTCAACTTCCTGTACGTACATTATTATGTGACAACCTTGCAAGGATGATTGAGGGTTTCCCTCCTCCCCTCGTCCTCCTCTCCGGTTTAGATCGCATATCAAACAATTGTCACAAATGAGGGAGAGGAAGAGAAAAGGTGATTAAGATGGAGATAAAGAACGATGACGAAGGTGGTTGAGAAGGTGGAAAGATGAAAGTGCAAGAGGAAGGAAGGTCATGGAGATGAAGGACGAAGAAAGGTGAAAAGATGAGGAGGAAGACGAGCAAGTGGAGGAGGAAATGTTACGGAGGAGAAGGGTGCTGGCGCAGAAGAATCAAACTTGAATGTGGCTGCTTCAAAGACGACGGGGTAACCAGAAAACTAGTCTGTTTCACGTGCGGGTATGTGCATTTTTTCCACCAAGGATGCGATGGCCAGAACTACGGGGGCATATGGAGGAGTTGCATAGAGACCGGTAGGGGTATATGAACGAGATGTCAGGTCAAGTAGGTGACTAGAGTACTGTGCAAAGTTTTAGGGGTATTTTTACGAAGTTTCAGCCCACGTAGCACCATGTTCACGTTCGGAGGCGAACGCGAACATGTTTGCCTGAATACGAACAAACACCCAAAATCCTTCGAACACCAACATAAAAAAATATATTAAAAAAACAAAGTTCTCAAAAAAATCTGAAAACAATATATGTTATATGAAATAACAATATAAGCAACTTTTGCCTTGTTCAAATTCGTTGTCAATCATGAGTTAAAAATCAAAACAAAAAAAAATTATTTATTTTTTACGAAAACAAAATTATGTTCACCCGAACATTTTCGAGAGCTGTTCGCGCGAACGCGGGAACGTGAAGGGGCGCGAACACGTTCGTCGTGCTATGCAGGTTTCAACGTATGTTAAGGCTTAAAGTTCTTTTTTTTCCAAGAAACATGACTGGTTGTTAGGGGAGGGTGGTAAGAGCAGCCTGACTACCTAGCAGCTGTCTGGTTGCTCCAGATCTATTGGTGGGGAGCTGCACCTGCTGGGAAATTGGTCTAGCCTCCCTTCGATAACATCCGAGAATAATACGAGACTTGCCAACATTGATTGCCCTGGAGAGTCAGGGGATCAACTGAGCAAGCGCAATGATGAAGGTGAAGGGAGAAACTTCTTCAGCTTTGTGCATGTGCGCAATACAAACTATGATCAACTAACCCTGGTCTAACACAACTGCTTTGTTTTTCTGAAATAAGCAAGGAGAACCCACTGCCCCAGATAACCCCTCACCCTCACAGGACCAGAAGCAGCAAAGCAGCAATCATAACAGTCACCTCTTGTCCACAAAATTTCTTCCACCAGAAAAAAGGGGGGGAGAAAGAAGATCAAAGAAATCCGAGAAGGGGGCCAAGAGCCGGGAAGCATCCATTTTGGTCCACTCATGAAAGAGGAGGTAGTAGTCTCGGGCAGGCTTCGTCTAGTCATGTGTATTAAACCACCACTACCTCTAATCTTCCTTTTGTCAAACCTGAATATTGCAGTCCGCTGAGTTTTGTTGAGCCTGCCTAAATCATTGGAACCCTTATAATCTTTTCGCTTGGATTTCAGGTCAGCGTGTCGGTTCATCCAAGGTGGCCCGTTCAAGATTTTGGTGACTCGGGTCTGGTGGTCGTTGGTGAACCGATGCGTAGGTCGTCCGTTTGTGTTGGCGGTATGGTGGGTATGTGCGTATACACCGTCGATGGGCGTCATTGCTTGCTGTGACATGAGGATGCAAGTGGTTACTTTATGCCACGTGGTGGCAAACTGTGGCGGGGCATCCGGGGATACGGATTCCCCGATCATGTTATGACTTCTGAGGATATCGGCCCACCTCTCTCTCATCGGTCCACCTCTCTCTCTCTCTCTCTCTCTCTCTCTCTCTCTCTCTCTCTCTCTCTCTCTCTCTCTCTCTCTCTCTCTCTCCCCCTCTCTCTCTCTCTCTCTCTCTCTCTCTCTCTCTCTCTCTCTCTCTCTCTCTCTCTCTCTCTCTCTCTCTCTCAGGCGGCTGCGCACGCGTGCGCGCGCTTGCTTTCTGCTTCACACACCATTGTTTGTTTTTGCATCCTAGTACTGTTTGTGAACAAGATTGCATGCATTTTCTGAATGTATCAAACCGATACTGAGGTTCGATACATTCGAAAAAATGTCGCAATTTTTTTCACTTCAATGTACCGAGACACAAAACAACAATCGTTGGTGCGTGAAGCAGAAGGCAATAAAAAAACACAAAACAACGTTGTTTCTTTCTCGGGAGTATACGGACATTCATTATCGTTTTGCAAAACAAAAGAAGAAATAAATAGGGAAGCGCAGTCGAACTATATATATAGAGAGAGAGCGTAGACGTGGCAGTGCGCCGCGTGTATACGTGGCACGCTGACGACTATGTGTGCAGTAGAGAGAGAGAGAGAGAGAGAGAGAGAGAGAGAGAGAGAGAGAGAGAGACGTTCGCTACGTCGATTACAATCCCCGAACATAGAGAGAGAGAGATTTGAGGTTCGTCACATTGATTATAATCTTCAACCCTCCAAGGTGGGTCAGAGATTGCAATCGATGTAGAGAACCTCAAATCTCTCTCTCTCTCTCTCTCTCTCTGTCTCTCTCTCTCTCTCTCTCTCTTTCTCTCTCTCTCTCTCTCTCTCTCTCTCTCTCTCGTTTCACCACCTTCCACGCCACTCATATCGGACCGCTTTTCAGGTCCGATATATTCAAGTGAAAAAAGTCGTTGGGTCTGAGTTGTGGATCGGTACATTCAAAAATAACACGTCATCTTCGTTACATGCAAGTACTAAGATACAAAAAAGAAAACTGTGGACTGTGGAGCATAAGGCAATGAAGATAGATAGATAGATAGATAGATAGATAGATGCGATGTGGCATAGCGGGATAGATAGATAGATATATAGATAGATAAGAGAGAGAGAGGGAGAGGGGGAGAGAGAAAGAGAGAGAGTGTTATCAGTAAGCATGTGGGCGAACACGGGCAATGACGTCTGGAGATGAGTGTTGGATGTGCGAACGGGCACACGGACACGCGGGATGGGTAGGTGGTCGTCATGCATCAAATCCCCCCCACCCCGACAACGGAGGACCAGCCTGATCATTGGGCAAGCGCTCTCACAAATCGTGTGTGTGCATGACTCGGTGGGACCCATTTCCTCATGTGCGCGAGGCATTGGGTAAATCTGGAGGGCGACAACTGTAAACCAACATAAGCTGTGAGGAAATACAAAATGGAGATCTGATCGTCAACAATTTTTCAACTGGGATAGGTACTTCGTTCGTCGGCAACTGTGTTCGTGGCTGTGAAATGACAAAGGGTAGTGGTCACCATTTCCAGAAGAAAAAAAAAATACAAAGTGAAAAAAAGGAAACAATCATCGAATGAAAAAAAAAATATATATATATATAACCCATTTTTCCTTTTATGTAATGGTCAATGATGAATTGTGCGATGTCCACAAGAACCCCGGACGGACATGCCTGATGCGGTCAATACTATCACGATGGTGGAAATAACGGGTCCCACGTTTTGTATAGATGAAGTGATTGGATAGAGAACAGAAGTTTCCTAAACAAACAACCATACATTCTTCACAAAAAGGGAATTAAAAACATAAATAAGTTATGAGTGACGTAAAAAACATAATCGGGTTAATGCATAAAATTAAGTGTTCCCTTCTAAGCGATAGGAAGAGCAAAGATCTTCACGAGGGAGCAACTAAAAGGGCGCCCATTCCAAAACCCTTTGATCTAATTTGTAAGAGTCATTTATCCATTCAAAATGAAGATAATGCAGGGGAGGCAAAAAAATGAGGATCATTAATCTGAAGGGTTGTGTGTTCACAACCGGCGGAAACATGAATTATCATCGCAAAGCACACATGCAAACATTCGTTCGCCCATGCATCCACAGAGGAAGGGGGGAAAAGAGAGAGAGGTATACACTTGCACAACTATGAAAGGAAAAACTGGCATCATGCCATGCAACTTAATTCCAACCGTGATAATGGCACAAATAAGAACAAAACGACAAGGCACAATCTATTTTTCACTTGAACTATAGCCCTAAGCCACCCGATTGATCGTCAACCCCTCTTTCTGATACTGAACCCAGCGATCATGACCACCATGTACCCGACACTAAATGCAGCGATTGTCACCCTGTGCGCTCAACTACTACAAGGATTCGCACTGATCCTAAAGTCCGTCGCAGCAACCCAGCATGCCATCCCACAAAGTTGCAACCGACTCGTCAAGACTTTCCGACTCGTTGATCATCATCTCATCTAACCACTAATCCACTAGAGTTAGCCAATGTATTTCGAGAGAAAAAAAACATTACGTTTGCTAGATTTATAGTTGCATAGAAAGAAAGAAAAATACGGAGAAGGGATAGGGGAGGGAGGAGATGAGAAAGGGGAAAACACACAAAAGGGATAAATCAACCCGCGTGGAGTACTTCCTAGTCTATGTAACCGTTTGAGCGCCGTGAACGCCCATTCACGTTTGAACGCGGATTTAAATTCGCGTTCAAAATTAAACGCCGTTCAATTTTTTTATTTTTTATTTTTTTTTGTAACCACTAGTACCTTCGCCGAGTGGGAAAATGCCTGGCCTCGGGTGGGTCTCCGACCTTTTCCGAGGCGAAACGAAACAATGGCCACCGATCAGATTTATCAATGGCAGCTGTCGTCGGGCCCGGCCTCCGACATTTTAGGAGTTCGGGAAAACGTCCACTTTTCCCTATTTTCCCAACACTCGCAGAGGTACTAGTGCTTTAAGAGCCTCTCTCTCTCGCTATGGATCTCTCTCTCTCTCTCGCTATGGAGCTCTCTCTCTCTTTCTCTCTCTCTCTCTCTCTCTCTCTCTCTCTCTCTCTCTCTCTCTCTCTCTCTCTCTCTACTATGGTGCTCTCTGTCTCCCTCTCTCTCTCCATCAGTGCGCGTCTGAACGTTGTAGGCCGCATTTATTTTTTTTTTTCCAGAACCACAGAATTGAACGACGCGATCGGTTTCGTTCATTGAATGCTCGTTCATTACGTTCAAAAAGAGGGGAAAACCCGCGTTCAATGAACGCGTGGTTACACAATTCGTAGTTAATCGAATCGAAGTGCGAAGAGTTAATAGCCTCCTTACACACTGTCGTCCGTGTTCTACGATTACGTTGGGGATCGGTGGGGCCTTCCTTGTATAGACGAAGGTAGGAAAATAGGTTACGAAAGAAAGAGTGGAGCAAGACCAAGATTCAATGAAAGTATGAAGAAAGGAGCGAGAGGGGGAAAAAAACAGTTACAGCTTACTGCTAATGGACCGAAGAAGGGGGTTGGGGAAGCGAGGAAAATTTGCTTGCAGGAGCGTGGCGCAGGAAGATGCATGTGCGCAAAACTACAAAAGGCATCAAAACAATTGCATGGAATGCTAGTGAAGTTGCGGCTAATTCCTAAACCCAAATTGAAATTGACAAGTTCGAAAGAAAATTCCACGTGCCAAATATGAAATGCGTGAATTCCTACGCCTATACCTATTCTATCATCCATCAACAAAAAAATAATGGGGCTTGCAGAGGCATCTTAAAATATGTACATGCACAAAGAAAGGGTTTGTTGCCAAGTACCTAAATGAGCACCCGCGATTTCCGAATTCAAAAAAAAAACGAGTAAAAAGGATTTTTGGCGCGCTTGTTATGGCGCGCGTAAATCCTATGTAAAAGTACGACAAAATACAAGGAAAATTATGAAAACTGCAAAAATGGAAAGTCAAGATTGGCTGACGTGTCCCTCAAGGATAAACCCTTGCGAGTAGCGAAATGACAAAACCACAACCGAGACATGTTGAGTCCGACATCACCATCCGCCAAAAATTTAGAGAAACTTGAACTGGATTAAATCGACCCCAGTTATTCAAAGAGCACTAGAAAAACGAAGGGGCTCATGAGCTTGATCATGCGCATAATTTGGTGCGTCACATGCGGTTATAGAGGGAAGGAAGGGGTTGGGGGAGGGTTGCGAAAATTGGCATGTGAAATGCACGCGCTACCTTAAAACGGGGGGTAATGTTGGGAGAGAGGGAGTTATAGAAGTAAGATATTGGTACTGTCTGGCTAGGGTTCATTCAGCGGATAGCGACGGCCATCCCAAATACCCACAATGAATTACATTGGAAAGAGGCGGGAGCAGAAGGGGGTCCATGTCAGGCAGGCACACCATGCAGCCAGTCACCAACAGTTGCCTATAATGTGTGGTTGAACAACATATAGGATAACTAAGCCCTGAAGCAAAAAAATGAAAAAAAAGACAGTCCATGCAGCGGTAAGCAGGAATAGAAAACGTACTGGCCTGACTTGAAAATGAAGTGACTGCTCAGTCATGGCAGACATTCTCGGAGAAGTATGGATGCATGACCAAATGTAGCCAAGACCTTCGCTTCACACTGCCAGCCTACCACTGTCACTTTGGTAGGCCTTGAAAAAAAAAAAAAATCATACTTAGAAAAACCTAACAAGCAAGAAGGCCAGGTGAGTAAGGTGAGTAAGGTTGAACGATGTCACTAACACACGGTGAAACACAGATGTAACACAGTGGTAAAAGCAGCGAGGTTGTCCACATAGTAGTGAACAGAGAAGAAATAACAAATCCATTCACAACAAACTGATCGTGGAAAAATGGGAAAGGTTAGCATCATAAGTCACCCGCGCTTCACGCTCATCCGACCACACACCCAGGAACCACCTTTCCTTCCGTCAATACCCAGGTTGCTGTTGACGACGCCTAGGCGTCGGTTGAATAACAACTAAGCTCGCTGAGAGGGAACGAACCCATTGTCATATTCCTATTAATAGTGGTTTGTCTTATCTTCGTCGTAGAAACCGAAAACAGCTAGGCTAACTACAGAAAGCCCTATTATCTAAAAAGTTTTAGAGGCCAAAAAAAACTTGGTCTACCGACCTACTTCAGGTTCTACAAAGTTTACTGACCACTTGTCCCCATTCAGGGGCACATGTCCTTACAAATCGGCTAAGAACTTTACGAAATATTTCGTCTGGGTACGATTACCTCCTTAAACCGCGATTCAGTGTGAGTACGATCTCCCACACTCTACCAACTGAGGAGGTCGTCTCCTTAATTTTATGCAGCAAACCGTTGATCAGAGTGCATTTTTGCCTTGCGCAGGTGTAGGAGACAAAATCCTGAAAACACCAGTATTCCAGTCTCTCATTATTCTTCCACATTTCAGCAAAATTCTTCGCACGGTGCCAACACTCTATTCTGCATCCATTTATTTTCACGCGACAACCCAAAAAATCCCACTCAGTCAAACCTTCATCAGTCCTTTTCAGATTCAGATTCTTATCGTAGGATTTTTCAATTTTTTTCCAGCAAAGTTTTTGCTTTCCCCTCCCTTTTCTTTGACCATCCATCCCAAACGAACAAAGACACATTGTCCACTAATACCCTTCACCAACTGCCTATCCTTCCTTTAACTTCTCAAGAACTCAGACTCACATAACGTGCAAAGAATGCAGATTATATAGGAGGGTTAATCGACTTCCCTATGGGAATGCTTTCCCTTTGCCGAATCAGTCTACCTGAAGCCCACAGGTAGGTATACTCCAAGTCAAACTCAACCATTCATCTTGTGGATTCAAAGCTCATTTTCATTCATCCGCCTTCCTCTTTCTTTTTACAGAACGAGGCCCCTTTACCTCTCACTTTCACGTTGACAAAACTTTTTCCTTTTAATTACTCTCAAAGGTATCTAAAATCCAAGCAATTGCTCTCAGAATCGAATCATGGGGAAGCTTACTAAACATCTCCTTTATATCGTGAGCAGCCCCAATCAACTCCTCATTCCTTTTTTCTTTTGCTCACTTCCCAATCTCGTTCAACCTCTCTTTCAACATACTGGTTAATTTCATATTAAAATTATCATTCTTCAAGTTCGACAGTGAGAATAACAGGTGGTTCAAGGTCTTTGCTACTCTTCGATTTGTTGTTTTTGCAGGCTGGGAAAAGGAAGGTGATATAGGTCGAAACTTGGTCGGATCCTCGTGTTTTGGCAGCACGTATGCCTTCCCCCACACTCCTTGATTATCCCATTTAGCAACTGCCTTCAGACCTTTCTTCTCATAATCTTTTTTCACCCTGGCTAGGATATCCTCCTCCCTTCTCCATGTAGCGTCAAAGGCCTTATTACCCTAGAAGGTCGTCTTCATACCTTCCTCATACAACACTGGGCACATTACCAGAGTCTCTGCAGGGTTTTTGTCCAAAGGACAAAAGACCATTCCTTCCCACCTTTTTTTCACCTTTTCCACTCTGTCAATCATACTATCAGTCTTCACTTCAAATTTTCTAAAACAACGCCTTGCTTCGAGTAGGGTCCACTTTACCTCCAATCCTACTCTAACCATCTCTTCATTTAACCCTCTGCACAGGCTTACTTCATCCTTAGCACAGCCAAATGTCTGTACTACATTCCTGACGTTCAACAATCTCTCGTCCACACCATCACGGCTACTGAGACGAAACACTACGTGTCCTCCCTGTCTCGGGAGGCCAAAGCCTACACAACAGCAGATTGTTGCCATCTGGCGGCTCATGCTGTGTTGTTTTTTATCCAGACCAGTCGGAGCTTCTAACATCGTAGCTTAGTCACACTAGCAAACTCTGACAGGGAACTGATTTTCTGAATCATACCTTTACGAATCTCAGCTCTTGAAACCCTTTCATCGTATTTCACCCCAACCACAAATCTCCAACGCAAACTCAAACCAAATTTTCTCTTGACCACGGAGTCAACGATATTTTTTTAAATCTTCCTCGTACTTTTCCACGAGAAACCCTTAATATTACAGAACAAGTTAGTTAAATCCTCAAGATGCAGCGAGTCCAATTTCTTTTCTGACCATGGGTTCTTTAATAGCTGGTGAAGAAGTTTCTTCAAATTCGGGTCACCTGGCCGTCTCTCCCTTACTCTTGTAAAACGGACGGTTCCCCCTTCCTCAAGGTCTCTTCTCAACTGCTTCACCCGTAGTTTCTTATCGATGATTATCACTTCGGAATCTTCAAACCTCCTTCTTACCACGCTCCAGTCTTCAATCCAAATCTTCCCTCCTTTTGACTTGACCTCCCTGTCTCTCCTCCTTCTCACCTTTTCAATAACTTTGGAGAGCTTCCCCGTATTTTTCTCATCTTTCACTGAGAATCGTAGCACCTTTTCGTTTTGGTAAAACTTCACTCATTTTTTCTTTCTTTCCCTCCTATCCTTCCTTTTCTTTTTCTTCTTGTTCCCGCCATCCTTCCATCCATTAGCGTTCAAGGATGGACACCACCTCCTGATCATCCGTTTTTCCAAATTTTCAAGCTCAGTCTTCTCGGCAATAGCTAGGGGAACTGCGACGTAGGACATCCAACCCCATTTTCTAAGCCACGAGTAAAGCTTATTTTTACGCCCATGCTCTCTAGACGTAGCTCGTCCAATATGCGCAAACCATCCATCCTTAAGTTGGCGTTCGTTTTTTCCACATAGACTATGTATCCATTCAACTCTCAACCGGTTTTGTACAACTCCGTTGTACCCGTTGTACACCCCCGGGGTCCGAGTTGAATCCCCGTTGAACGGTACAACGGGGGCTTCCCGTTGAAATCCGATCAACGGGTCAGGCCCAATGGGCCGCGGACACGTGACAGAATACACGTGGAAAAAAAAAGTGAAAAAAAAAGTAAAAAAATTGCCCTCTGTGTGTGTGTGTGCGTGTGTGTGTGAGAAAAACTGCCCGCTTTTCTTGTTTTTTTTTTACTTTTCCTTTTTTTTTTTTGATTGATTGGTGGGGGATGGGTCGCCCCCCCAACCCTCACCCAATCACACATACACACACACACACACACACACACACACACACACATACACTCACTTGCGCCGCGCGGGGTCCCCGCCCGCGCAACTTCGGCGAAAGAAAGTGAGTGTGTATGTGTGTGTGTGATTGGGTGGGGGTTGGGGGGGCGACCCATCCCCCACCAATCAATCAATCAATCAAAAGAGAAAAAAAAAAAGTAAAAACAAAAAACGAGAAAAGAGGGTTTTCCCGTTTTTTGTTTTTACTTTTTTTTTTCTCTTTTGATTGATTGATTGATTGATTGATTGGTGGGGGATGGGTCGCCC
>BFEA01000158.1:779431-794584 GCA_003427395.1 Chara braunii | reverse complement strand
CTTCAGACCCCGCTCAAGTTAGAGTCTGTGTGTGTGTGTGTGTGTGTGTGTATATGTGTGTGTGTGTGTGTGTCTGATTCGGTGGGGGTGGGAGGGGCGACCCATCCCCAACCAATCAATCAATCAATCAATCAATCAATCAAAAAAAAAAAGGAAAAAAAATCTATCTATTTTGAGTCTGGTTTTGTTTTTGATTTGGCAAAAAAATCTACACCCCCATATTTTTTTATTTGTTTTTCACTTGTGTTTTACCTGCAAAAAAAAAATCCGCGGGCCGAGTTGTACCACGTTCAACTCGGTTTAACGCGGAGTTGCAACGGGAGTTAAATGGGAGTTGAACCGTTCAACTCAAAACCCCCGTTGAATCCAATTTTGGACACATAGCACATAGACTAGCTTACACCAAGGATCAATTAGAGCATTGACGCAGCCTGAGGGGCTAGGGTTATCCCAACTGTCTCGATAACTCTCAAAGACCTCCCACAGACATTCCAGAAATTTTCTCCCCCAGCTTATCTCATTTTCCAGGGTCAGCAGAAACACAACATTACATAGGATCTTCTCAACTCGATCTACAAGACCTCTCGCTTTCTTATTAAGCCTACACCAAAGTTTACATTCAAGAAATTCCAACAACAAATCCCATGAGTCTGTCCTACACCTCGTTGTCCACCGGGGGATCCTGGATTTCACCCCTCATCTGATCATCATCTGTCGGCTTACCTGACGTTGAGCCAGACGGTTTTCTCCCTTGAAAACAGTAAGTAACACGAAGCTCGGAGAGGACGTCAACTACATCATTAACTCCATAGAACGGCAGCCCAACACCTTTACACATCGCCTTCAACGTGTCTGGATAGAAGGAACCAAGAGTTTTTCTCACGGCCTTTCGATACGCTGCTTTAGTTGCATATCTCTCTCCCATTAGAACTCCTTCCCATGGGTCTTCACCCTTCTCCATTCTGCTTACCTGAGCGTCAACCTTACTTGATCTTCCCCTCCCTTTTCTAACTCTCGCACTGTACAGGATAACTGCGTCCTCTTGCTTGCCTTGTTTATGAGTCATTTTCACTGGTGGGTTGTTGGTTGTTGCACCTGTTGATTCACGACGCTTCCTTTTATCCTTAAGAGGAGTCACTTACTCTTCCTCCACCTCGTCACCTTCTTCGGAGTCCGACGATGCTTGCAGGGCCTTCCCTTTCTTCTTCCGGCTCCCGATGGAAGCTCCCTTCATTTTCATATTCACTACTGCAGCCAACCGCTCTTCGTATTCATCCCTCTGTTGCACCAACAGTTTTTTCAACTCCCATTGTTGTTTCTTCTCATTTTCTTCTTCCTCAAGTTTTTTTGCCATCTTCACTTTAGTTTGTTCTTCCTTCGTAGCCTTTTCCTCCTCTTCTCGTTTGTTCTTTTCTTCAGCTTCTTGTTTGGCATCCTCCACTTCTCTTTGCTGGTCTAGCAACTGTTTCGCCATGCGACCTACTGAACTCAGGGATTCCTCAAGTTCCCTGCTTAATGTTACAACTCCGGAAGAAGCACCTCCGCCATATCTCCCTTGGAGTCTTGGGCACTGTCTCTTGTAGTGACCGAGCTCTCCACACTCATCGCACTTTATCTGCCTCCCACTTTCACCATCACCATGATAACTTCTTATTCCATGGTCATCAAACAACCATCCTCTCCTATCTTCACCCCTTTTGTCACGTCTATCTTCAACGTATCTTTCTCTTCTCCTTTCGCTACCACTATCCCAACCAGCGCTGTCGTAGCCTTTTTGTTTGTCCCTCTTTCCCCAATCATCTCTTCGATAGCTCATCCTGAGCTACTCTCTCTCTTCTGACTTGACCTTCGTCAAGATTCTTCAGGGTCCAATTACCCAGCCCTTTGTACGACCTCCAGTACTTATAGGAGTATCGTCATGAATTCTTATCCCGAACTCTCACCACCACCAAATTCCAAGTAACCTCCCTTGGCTGGTTGAGGCGCTTGTTAACAGGTGAGTAAGGTTGAATGATGCCAATAACACACGGTGAAACACAAATGTAACAGAGAGGTAAAAACAGCGAGGTTGTCCACATAGGAGTGAACAGAGAAAAGATAATAGATTCGTTCACAGAGAAAAGAAGGCCAGGTCAGTGCAGAACTAGATCAGGCCACAGACACCAGAAAGACCCCTGGCAGGACTCCAAACAAATGCAACACGAGCTAGGAACAATGCCACCCGAAGCATGCTGCACAACTCATCCACCTAAGCATATGTGAGGAGTGAGTCAAAAACTAAAGCTACCTCAACTGAATCCTGCACACACAAAGGTGCAGCAGAGCTGCACAGATATGCAGACTATGCCAATACATGAAGGTGCGCTTCTAAGCCTACATGCCTCCCTTTACGCCAGATAACCCAAAGTCCATCTTAGCTTGGCCCAAGACTTCAGCGTTGACGCCGGTGGCCCAACATCCAATAAAGGAGTCTAAGTTCCAACTGATTATCCTAACCATCCAATATTACTAAGCTTTCAGTGCACTATCAACATAATGTTGTGTCTAAGGGCAAAACCGAGGAATAGAACCTGAATAGAATACTGACCCATGGTTACCCATCCTCATGTTGCAGGTGGATAGCTGGTGGTAGCTGACCTGATGTAGCTCAGTGGTTAGAGCACAAGTTGGAAATGCGCATTGTGGCATGAGGTTGCGGATTCAAAACTCAATTGCAGCCTTGCGCATGGACACCGGCAGGGCGTTAGAATGATGCACAGTTGGACACACACCCCCTTGGGCTGAAGCACGGTACGCTTATACAGACACTGCCTGCGTACCACCCAAGGGTTGTCCATGGTGTTGTATGTCGGGTCTTGAGACTGCATGTGATGCCCAACCTAACGCCCTGCGCGACTTCCTGACCAGAGTAGGATGGGGGCCCGAAAGTGCGAAAAGGGGTGTGCCAAGGATTTTAGGAAAGTGGGGGTGGAGTCCCAGGTCGGAACTGAGATCTCTTGTGGCAAGTTTTGGGGGAAAAGCGCAAGAGGGTATGTGCAGGTCGTACTTGGCGCTTTAATTTTCATAAGAAGGAAGGTAGGCCACCTTTCATGGTTTGTGCACGGAAGGAAAGCCGCCGATGTCGTGCAACATAAGGCAGATGGCATGTGCAGTGTATCCCAGACTAAAGATCCCGGGGTACTTTTTCACAATCACAACACCGACAGATCTAAACATTCTTGCATTCTCCAACAAAATCCCAACAACATCGCCCTTGCCAACGAACTCAATTTTCGTAAGCCTTCAAGCCCGAAAAACGGAAATCACCATCTCCTCTGGTTTCACCTTCGTGGTTGGTCGAGTGGTTCGACCAGTTGTCGGCGCCGCTCGGTTTCGGTTCGGGCTCGCCGAGCGATTCCCGAGGCTCAATATGGCTGGCGCCACCAACACTTTTCGCACGGTATGCGGGGCCAATAGCGGGCTATGGAATTTTATGGCACCACCGTGAGCTGGTGATATGGAAGGAGGAGGTGAAAGGGAGGGAAACTGGTAGTAATAACGACGAAGCCGGGGGATATGAAATATTGCGTGTTATACGTATCCGGGTAGTCGAGGCCCTTGGGATCGTTAGTTACGGCACAGTGAAAGTCTCTTGTGCACAATCGGTCGTTCTCTGTCAGACAGGGGAATTCGGGATTTCTTAAGTTCCCCCGCCCTCTGAGTTGTTCACTTTCTCAATATTCAGGGTCCCTCAGGCTCTCACGATCAGACATCCAAGAGGAAAATTCCGCAGCCATATTCGTTTGGCAAGCTCGGTCCCCTGCATCCTTATACGGGGTTCAAGGTTGACTCACGCAGACGAGCGCGTACGAGGTGACTCGGCTTCCTCGAGATCGCGGTTGTACTCGAGAGTGCACGTGAGAAACAACGGATTGGTTCAGTGTGCCGATCGCGTTCGACATACATGCAAATATCCTACTCATGCTACGTTGGGTGAGATCCGGTCATTACATGCCATACATGTGACGAAGAGGAGGAAAGAGGGACAATCAACTTCTCACAACACTCTTGGTGATCGAAAGTTAGTGACTAAACCCAACCATCCATAACGAGTGTTTCCAATCAGACGTGAGTGTATAGCTCACGCAAGTAAATAGTACTAGACAGAGACGAAACAGGCATCGCAAAACAAGATTGGAAATCCGAAAAGATCGCTAATAAAAGGGAATTCACATTCATTCCATGTATACATACGAAGTAAAATCGACAAGGAAAATCTAAGACGATTTACAAGAGAAGTCCAAAAAAGGCCGCGCTAAAATCAACCATATCAGAATCCAAAATTATACAGATGAACAAAGGAAAGAATGAACGAAGAAAAGAATCTCATCCCACAACCACAACTGCTCTCTCTCTCTCTCTCTCTCTCTCTCTCTCTCTCTCTCTCTCTCTCTCTCTCTCTCTCTCTCTTCCCCCGATGCAGGCAGTCCGTTGCCTCGCATCCACTCAGAGTTGTCACCCCGCTTAGTCCAAGTATGCAAGCCAGGTTCGCCCGTGCGCCACAGTCTGTCGCGACCCGCACGTCAACCTCACTCACCTTCCAACTTGCTCGTTAGACGACCCTCACTGATCGCGCTAACCTCAAAATTCTTAGAGAGCAAACTAACTGCGCTTGCAAAATTTATGGCATGCATGCTTGCGCGAAAGGTACGGGATTAAGCCTAGATGAACAAGAGGAGAAGAGAGGATGTGCCTACGTCTGCATGGCTAGGTCGCGGCGTGGGGGTAGCCACACTCCACACATCGATCCGGTCATGCAGGCGCTCCGGCCAATTAGAATAGAGTACGCGAGGCGAGGAAGAAGAAGGCGGGCAAACACGAGGAAACCAAGAAGGAAGAAAGGTACAGTTACAATCGCACCCGCCAAAAACGACAGTTACACAGGATTAAGGGCGCGATCCAGTCATAGCCCAGTTCCCAGCTAAGCAAGGTGCGCCCAAGCATGGCGCAACAAGATTCAGAGTACGCAAATTCCTAGCCTAAGTCCTAATTGCAAAAGGAAATTTCGGAGAAGCAGAAAAGAAAAACAATTTCGCGAGCCGTGGGGGCTCGACATCAGTTGGAAATTCAAAACCGATATTCCCGCGAGATGATCGCGCCAGAATTCCCAGCGCTCACAGCAGAACAAGAAAGAAGCTATGGTACAGTTATTTCTCGCGCTCGCCAAGGCGCGGTTACCCAACCGTTGGCACGGGATTTTCCCAACACCAATCCGACAACTCCCAGCAGAAAACGAAAAGAAACGAGGGCATCTATGCAATTTGCCCATCCGACCCATCTTCCCACAGTTCACCCATCCGACCCGTCGTATTTCCCCAAGCAGCTTCGCACAGAAAGTCGTGCGATTACAGAAAATAGTTCGTCATATACCTAACGCCCAGGGGTTTCCAATCTTGAGCAAGCTCCTGCTTGCTCTCTCATGAGGCACCGATCGATTAGTCCGACGATCGGCGGGGAGCTGACACGTGCCACTTACCATAGGATCTGAGTGTGGAAGTCATCTAACGTGGCATGCGTGCGCTCAATCCAAAACGTTGTCCGGGAATGGTAATCTGATGACGGGTACGTGGCTGGCATCGGGCGATGACAGGCGTTGGAAAGCCGAAATCTCGACCAGTACATGCGTTGCCCCTGCGTGTACAAAGCGAAACTCTGCTGCTGCGTGGATGACTGTTGTGCTGAAGAAGGCGGCGAATCGAAGGAGGTCGGGACTCAACCAAGGTCGCTGCACCTGCTGGGTCGTCGCTATACGCCCCCTCGGGGTCATCAAACGCTCATTGATCACTTGCTCCGTCGAAAAATTTGTGGCGATGGAGGCGGAGTTGAAAACGATGGTTGAGAAGGGAGGAGGATTCTAGAGGGTCGTCGTTCTCGTCTTGGTCGAGGGACGATTCAGATGATGGGGGAAAAAGGGAAGAGGGGAGAGGACGAAGGTAGGATACGTGTCGAATGATCGGACGAGCCGATCGACTTCCCGACACCTCCGGCGCACGCCATAACATGTTCACCCCGCTTGGACCTAGCTCAATCATGCGAAATCGCCCGAAGAATTGTGGTGCAACAGGCATTTCGTTAAAGTTGACATTTTTTACTATTTTCACGAAATTGATCTTCCAAAAAAGCACAGTATTTTTTAGCATTTTTTTATGATGACCACATCAGACCATTGATGATGCAGCATCCCCAGGACGCCGGACCATCTAATCTGCCTTGATTTTTTTTTCATTTTTTTTCTAACCCTCAGATGTATTTTGACGGTACTTTATGTCGACATGCATTAGATGGTACGAAGTCCCCAGGACGCCAGACCATCAATGGTCCAATGTTGTAGGCACAAAAACACGATAAAAAACACAGTTTTTTCTTCGATGCCCAATTTCGTGAAAATAGTAAAAAATGTCAATTTTCACGAAATGTCAGTTGTGCTAGCTTACCTTGGCGAGCACATTTCCTCACCTGCACCATGTCCCATAATTTATACTGGGGTCGAGGCCCAACATTCCCATTTCGGGCCTCATATCTCCGAACCTGTCTACCATGGGCCATTTTCTTCATTCGCTGTCTCTTTCGGGCAACTCGGGGGAGGACCCTTTCCATCAACTCCAAATGGTGTTGGGCCTTGTCCTTAACCGTTGCTCTAGTGACCCGTCGCGGAAGGGCCGTTTCATCATTTAGGCTCGGGAGGGCTACACAGGCTATACTATTGGTCCGTAATTGGAAGGGGGTTAGGCCGGTAGACTCGTGAGGCATTCCCCGATGAATGGCCAGGATGTGATCAACGATATCAGGCCAAGGCCTGGTATCTCTAGCGGCGATATTTCGTCGTAATGTCGTTTTAATTACCCGGTTCGCATTTTCGACCAATCCGTTCGATTGCGACATATGCGGCGCAATATTACGAATGGAGACTCTTTGTATGACCAGACTCCTCAAGACCTCCCCTCGAAATTCCGCCCCATTGTCTGTTAAGATCTCTTCCGTATCCTGATGCGTTCCGAGGAAACGGTTGACATATCGTGCGATCTTTGTCGTCTGTCTTGTCTTGCAGGGATATGCCTTGATCCATTTTGAAAAGTGGTATACAAAAACCAAAAGGATTGAATACTCACAACTATTCGGTCCAAGGGGCACAACAATATCAGTGGTATCCATGATGACTCTTTGAAATGGTCGTTCAACCACGGTAGGGACTATCGATCTACGCGGTTGAATCGACGCCTTATCAGCAGCGCAGGTGAAGCAGTTTCGGACGATGAATTTAACATCATCGTGAATATTGGACCAATACTATTCATTTTTATCGATCGCCGCCTCCGTGGTCCGGACGGCGAAGTGGGTCGCAGTCTCCTCGTGGGCCGACTTAACCCAGTCGTCCCTCATGAATGGATGAGGCACGGACATCCAGATCCCGCTACCATCTCTTTTCTGCTTTTCTAACTGTCCTTCATTCCATCGATAGTACTGTGCCCTTTCATTGGCCCTCCTCCGGTCCTCCTTGGTGAAGTCTCGGAGGGAGTTCCCAACTACCGTAGCTATCAGGGCGACATTTTTACAGACCTCAGCCCTTCTAAACCGTTGGGTCTTTTCCAACCTTTCAGACGTGGCTTCAAGGAATCGAGCCTCCATCGAAATTTTATCAGTTCGACACAAGGGGCATAACCAAGGTTTGGTCGTATTTCTGTACTGGATGCAGGAGCCGTGAGCTCGAGAGACACAACGCTGACAATCTACCCATTCGACATATCCTTCCCCACTAGGACGCATAAAAACCGAATAAACTCTCGAAATTGCTTCACAGAAATAACAAAATTGATCGATCAGGGAGAGAAGAGACGAAGATGGAGGGGGAGAAAGCGGGCCTTCAGAATTACCTTCATGCCCCGTCGCCATTGCGACTGCCAATCAGTTCTTATTGGGTCAAGGGAGGATGGTCACCTGTCCGTACGAGGGCTCGCCGTTTGGTTCTGGCTCCTTCCACGGTGTAATCATGATCTCGTCGCCCTTGGCCACCTTGTTGGGCCGATGCAATCGTGTCAGCCCGTCAGCGTTGCCGTGCTTTTTTGTCTTTCGGTGAACGATGTCAAAATCGTATTCTTGCAGTCGCACAACCCAACGTCCAATCATGCCCGTGTAGTTGGTAAGCTTCTTGAGGGTCAGCAAGGGCTCATGATCCGTGATGAGGAGAAACTTTTGTCCATACAGATACGGATGGAAGTGTTGGATTCCCCAGACAACCACGTAGCATTCACCCTGTGGTGCGGAATCGTTTCTTCTCTCGTCCGGTACCGTTCGCGAAGCGTACTCGATGACGTGTTCGCGACCGTCTTTCCCCTTCTGAGCCAGAATAGCGGAGATTGCTTCAGGCTGCCAGTCCGTGATGAGTATGAACTGCTTTTCAGGGTCGGGCTGGATCAAAATAGGCGTCGTAGCCAAGGCTCTTGATATTTAGTTAGTATATCAGCCTCTTGATATTTAGTTAGTATATCAACAATTCGCGGATCCTTTCGGTTAATATACAGCCAAGACTCTCGACATTCCACCCATAAGCCTCAAATTATCGGATCCTTTCTAACGCAATCTTTCGTTCTGTGAGCGAATATCGGTATGGTTTGCAATGGATCGAGGGGTGAGTTCCAGTCTGAATTTCATGTTGGACGACCAGGGACAGTCCGATGTCCGTGTCTGTTACACTAATCGCCTCTTGATATTTATTTAGTATATCAGCAATCAATCGATGAATCTCATTCGGTACATACTACGGTAGGTGTAACTCGTACGATTGCCCATGTATGGTAACTGCTACATGTTCCGTGTTCACCCTGTTGCGGTTCCCGTCGGGGGAGCGGAAGTGAAGGAATTATTCGATCGCCAAGAAAATACGGTAGTGACCATTTGTGTGTCTTCTTCCCGAATGGCCACGTGTTCCTCTGGGGTCACGCCATCGCTGATATCCTGCTAATGCACCGGCCTTTCAGGGATTTTGATTTCGAGCTCGTAGATCGTATGATCGTTGCGTTCAGGGGGTTCCGAAGCTTCACTTTCGGCCCCTAGGCGTAACAATCGCACCTCCTTTCCTGGAGTCAGCAAGGAGCGAGATAGCCCTGTAATGTCGAAGAACGCCTTTTTTTCTCGATATCTTGAGAGAAGAGGGGTGGTGGTTTAATATAGGGTTCGAGGGGGTTCCAAAGAATCAGCCATCCGGGATACTTGTACGAGTGGTTCCCCAAAGATCAAAGCTCGAGTCCGTTGCAGGTTTTTTTCCGTGAGGACGAACGTTTTTGCTGTCTTCTGTCGGATGGGGTAGCGGATCGATCGGTGCACCATATCTTGAATTACAGGATCTGTGTCATCCTCGCTCCAAAAGAGTTGTTGGGCAGCTCGGGTTTCTTCCCTTTTGGATCTTTCTCGGAGTTCGGGTCCTTCCACGTGATCACTCGAAGAGATCCCCTGATCTCAGGTGAGGGTTTGGAGGTAGCGTGGTTCGGAGAGTTAATCTCATTGGGATAACATATGGTTTCCCGCCCGTGTTTCGAAGAATGACCTATTGCCTTTCAAAATCCAGGTTAGCCCGTAGTGCCATGAGGGTTGGCAATCCCAGGAGGACATCGTAGGTGTTCACATCCAACACTACTACATCTCCTAGGGCATTAACCCTCCCTAGCCAAAAGGCGACATTCGTCATCCTTCCCACGACTTTGATCTTTTCTTCGTCTGCTAAGACGAGGTGATCACCTTCCGCTAACGTAATTAGATCTTTCTTCCTCCCAGCTCGTTCTACTACCCTCAGCGAGATAGCCAGGACCGCCGCTCCTGAATCAAGGATAGCGTTATACGGAATTCCCCAAACTTCGATGTCCCATTCTGCTGATTTCCATGATATGGTTTTGATCCGTAGAAAATGATTGTCTTTTTGGATTATTCCTACCCGTACTGGTTCCGACGTATCAGGAGCGTTTGGTTTATCCCCGAGAGTCGGGGATTTTTCTTTCTGAGTAGCTAGCTTAGCAAGAGCAAATATTTTCCGGTTTGCCTTACAATGCTGCAGCATGCGTTCGTTAGCCTGCTTGAATATGGACAGCAAAAGCCCTATGGGCAACGGGATTCGGTGGTCCAAGGCTCAAACTATGTCCAAGACGTCGATTTCCCCAGTGACAAAGGTAGGACCACCCGCTTCCATTTCCCCCCGAGGAAGGTCTCCATTCGGCAGCTTCCTTCTGCTCCTCTACTAGCCGGATGGTTCCAATCATTCCCAATCCCGGATATCCCAAAGCGACGTATTAGTCAAGCGGAATAAGTTTCGTTGCTTCCTCGGTAGTGACTATCGTGCTTCCTCCATTCTTGATTTCCTCAAGTATCGTTCCCACGCTTCCTGGACTGTTTGCTATAGGTGCAACAGCCACAGGAGATACTCCGATTCGAGCTTGTGCAGGTCGGAGGGGGCAATCTCGGGCTATATGGCCCGGTTGATGGCACGTGTAACAAACACTAAGGTTAGCCGCCGCTCCGCCCATAGCCTGAGCAGCGGGGGCCGCTGCTTGCGCCATGGGTGCTGCCCTGATAGCGATAGGGCGCATCGTTATCATAAACGACTCTATTCTAGCATTAGGTTTTCATTACTCCTTCTTGATTTCTTGCATCAGACTAATTAACGTACGGGTCAGTTCAAGTACCGCAGTTGATTCGTTTATCCTGTTCAGAATTTCTTGGGGAGGCACAAGAGCCGTCATAACAGGTACAGATATTCCCACAAATATGTCGGGAGTGAACTTTTTGGTAGGGATTTGCTTAAGATAGGTAACAGGGCCGGAAACAAAACCCATGTTTTCAAACTTGTTCTAAAGTGCGGCCAACTCGACTCTCGCCCTAGCCAATTCTGAGGAATCTCCCTCTCTAGGATAATCTTCTCCTTCCAGGAAACTGACAGTGAATTTTCGCTCAATTTCCTCGGCCGCAGACATAATCTGTTGTAAGGTATGGTTGATTGGGGAGAATTGCTTTCACAATTTTGCCCTGATGGTTCTGCTGCGAAACCCATCAATAAACAGATCCCTTCCAACTGCTTCCCCCCGCTGGGTTTTGACAAACATCCTATAAAATCGGTTTCGATATTCAGTGACTGACTCGAGAGGTTTCTGAACTCGATCTTTGATCATAAAGAGTGCTTGTTCCGGATGAATGTAATTGAATCGATTTAGGAAGTCCCGCTCGAACGTCTGGAGATCTACCCAAACATAAGTGTTGAACCAGTAGTGCGCATCCCCTCCTAATCTGGCGGGGAGGTTGATCCGAGTTTCGTCGTTGTCATACTGCTATGCACGTAAGTTAGCTAACCATGCTCCGGCTAAGTGATGTGCAGGATAAAAAAGATACAGATCCGATGGAGCCATGGGTGTTCAAGGCCACGGAGCCGGGTTAGGCGCAAGATTCTGATTTTGGGTTTGGTTCACAACCGGATGAGCATTCATAGGGGTTGCTCGACGTTCAACCGATCTACTCCTTGTTACCACGGGATCGCTTCGTGGCTCGTTCCGCTGTCTTTGCCATCCTCTGTTCGCCAGATTGCTCTGCCCGGGTTACCCTTTGTATCAATCCGGAAGCCTGCCACGTGTCGGCTCCGATACCAACCTCACGCCTTGCGCGACTTCCTGATCGGAGTAGGAAAGTGCGAAAAGGGGTGTGCCAAGGATTTTAGGAAAGTGGGAGTAGAGTCCCAGGTCGGAAGTAAGATTTCTTGTGGCAAGTTTCGGGGGTAAAAGCGCAAGAGGGTATATTCAGGTCGTACTTGGCGTTTTAATTTTCATAAGAAGGAAGGTAGGCCACCTTTCATGGTTTGTGCAATGAAGGAAAGTCGTCGATGTCGTGCAGCATAAGGCAGATGGCATATGCATTGTATCCCAGACTAAAGATCCCAGGGTACTTTTCCACAATCATAGCACCGACAGATCTAAACAGTTTTACATTCTCGAACACATTGCCCCTGCCAATGATCTCAATTTTCGTAAGCCTTCAAGCCCGAGAAATGAGAATCAATATCTCCTCTGGTTTCGCCTTCGTGGTTGGTCGCGCGGTTCGACCAGTTGTCGGCGCCGCTCGGTTTCGGTTCGGGCTCACCGAGCGATTTCCGGGGCTCGATATGCCTAGTGCCACCGACACTGTTCACATGGTATGCAGGGCCAATAGCGGGCTATGGAATTCCACGGCACCACCGTGAGCTGGTGATATGGAAGGAGGAGGTGAAGGGAGGGAAACTGATTGTAATAACGAGGAAGCAGAGGGTTATTAAATATTGCGTGTTATAAGTATCCGGTTAGTCGGGGGCCCTGGGATCGTTAGTTACGGCACAGTGAAAGTCCCTTGCGCACAATCGGTCGTTCTCTGTCAGACAGGGAAATTCGGGATTTCTTAAGTTCCCCCTCCATCTTAGTTGTTCACTTTCCCAGTATTCTCGATATTACAGGTCCCTCAAACTCTCACGATCGGACATCCAAGAGGGAAATTCCGCAGCCATATCCGTTTGGCAAGCTCGGTCCCTTGCATCCTTATACGAGGTTTAAGGCTGACTCACACAGACGAGCGCGTACACGGCGACTCGGCTTTCTCGAGATCGCGGTCGTACGCGAGCGTGCACGTGAGAAATTGCGGATTGGTTCAGTGTGCCGATCACGTTTGACATACATGCAAATATCTTACTCATGCTACGTTGGGTGAGATCCGATCATTACATGTCATACATGTGACGAAAAGGAGGAAAGAGGGACAATCAACTTCTCACAACACTCTTGGTGATCGAAAGTTAGCGACTAAACCCAAACATCCATAACGAGCGTTTCCAATCAAATCTGAGGGTATAGCTCATACAAGTGAATAGTAGATAGAGACGAAACAAGCATCGCAAAATAAGATTGGAAATCCAAAAAGATCGCTAATAAAAGGGAATTCACATTCATTCCATGCATACATACGAAGTAAAATCGAAAAGGAAAATTCGAGACGATTTACAAGAGAAGTCCAAAAAAGACCGTGATAAAATAGGTCATATCAGAATCCAAAATTATGCAGATGAACAAAGGAAAGAAATGAACGAAGGAAAGAATCTCATCCCACAACCACAAGTGCTCTCTCTCTCTCTCTCTCTCTCTCTCTCTCTCTCTCTCTTTCTACCCTCGATGCAGGCAGTCTATCGCCTCGCATCCACACAGAGTTGTCACCCCGCTTAGTCCAAATATGCAAGTCAGGTTCACACGTGCGCCACAGTCTGTCGCGGCCCGCACGCCAATTCCGCATACCCAACACCAACTCGTCGGATCACCCAACTCTCACACTCACTCACCTTCCAACTTGCTCGTTAGCCGACCCTAACTCATCGCGCTAACCTCAAAATTTCTTAGAGAGCAAACTAATCGCGCTTGCAAAATTTATAGCATGCATGCCTGCGTGAAAGGTACGGGATTAAGCCCAAGTGGAAAAGCGGAGAAAAAAGGAAGTGCCTACGTCTGCATGGGCAGGCCGTGGCGGGAGGCTCGTAGCCACACTCCACGCATCGATCCGATCATGCAGGCACTCTGACCAATTAGAACAAAGTATGCGAGGCGAGGAAGAAGGAGAAGGCGAGCAAACACGAGGAAACCAAGAAGGAAGAAAGGTACACTTACAATCGCGCCCGCAAAAAACGACAGTTACACAGGATTAAGGGCGCGATCCAATCAGAGCCCAGTTCCCAGCGCAACAAGATGCGTGCAAGCGTGGCGCAACAAAATTAAGAGTACCTAAATTCCTATCCTTAGTCCTAATTGCAAGAGGAAATTCCGGAAAAGCAGAAAAGAAAACAATTTCATGAGCCCGTGGGGGCTCGACATCAGTTGAAAATTCAAAAACGATATTCTCGCGCGATGATCGCGCCAAAATTCCCAGCGCAGAACAAGAAAGAAGTTATGGTCCAGTTATTTCTCACGCTCGCCAAGGCGCGACTATCCAACCGTTGGCACGGGATTTTCCTGACACCGATCCGACAACTCCTAGCAGAAAACGAAAAGAGACGAGGGCATCTATGCAATTTGCTTGCCCGACCCATCTTCCCACAGTTCACCCATCCGACCCGTTGTATTTCCCCAAGCAGCTTCGCGCAGAAAGTCGCGCGATTACAAAAAATAGTTTGTCACAGCGTGGGTTGCTTGTGGCTGTTGCTCGTGGTTGTTCTGTTGATCTTCCCAGTCTGGCATATCACACGCAGGGGCCGTTTGCGATCGTTGGTCAAATGGTAGAGTCTTCAGGTCACATGTCATAGATCACGGGGTCGAATCGGGCTTGGGACTTTGGGAGGGTTTCTTGTCCAGCTTGGCCTGTCATCTCTTCATACAAACACATAATTCCCTCTACATAACACTGCACATATCTGGCCTTCGGGCACACACATCTCGCTATGCAGTTACACAACACACATTGACTGCACATATCTGGCCTTCGGGCACGTACATCTCGCTATACAGTTACACAGAGCACACATAGCCTTTGGGCAGATACAGCAACACATGGCCTTATGGGCTCATACAAACATACATAGCCTCTGGGCATACACACATGCACACAACTACGATACTGGGCTGGGGGGGTCTATCAGGTATATGACGGAGTCTACTCACGCATGGCTTAGCTCTAGGGTAGGGGTGGGGATATAAGCCGCTCCGGCTAGTCTGAGCTCCGCCTAGCCTTGGGTAAGCTAGGGGAAGGACGGTAGGATGTGTCTGCGGGCGCTGGCCTGCCTTGCTTAGGTAATCCTGCTGGGTAGACTCTGTGAATTGGGCCTGTAGAATAATGCATGAGCCGGGCGTCCGAAGTTCCCGTACGGCAAGGTTCGTCTGCTTCCGCTTCCATCAGGGCTGGGAGGTCGGCCCAGCCTTGGTGCTTGTCACTGCTGTCTGGTCCAAGTCGCCCTCGATACTGGTAGGGTGATGGTCCTGAGTGCTGGTCACACTGAGGTAGGATAGTAGGGACAGGGGGTGCGCTGGGAGTATTAACGTGGGGATGGGTAAGGTAGGTGGCCTATCCTGTCAGGACAACCATTGGCTGCGGCTACTAGCAATCACTGCGGGTCTGGTCCTTTTTTTTTTTTTTTTT
>BFEA01000158.1:747269-769803 GCA_003427395.1 Chara braunii | reverse complement strand
GTGTGCGTGCGTGCTAACGGTGTGAAGTTCAGGGTTGAAGTATCCAGTTGTGTGTTGACCATCCTGCCCTTCTCTCCTCTTCTGTTCTTCCTCCTCCCTCCATTCTATTGTACGATGATGATTTGTGGTTCTACTTCTTTCTCCTCTTCGATCTTCTTGCCTTTTGGTCTGTCCTTTCTCTCTTGCTCATTTGGTCGACTACCCTCTTCTGTTATTCTCTCTTTTTCGCGCTCGTCCTATCCTTTAGAGACTCATCCGCTGTTTTTGTTTTTCTAATCATTTATTTTGAACGGAAAGCACGTGAGAGATGATACAGGAAATGGTTTGAGGACCTACCGAAAGCGACGGAATTAATAATGAAATGGCACTTGGGCTCTGGTCATTATTACGTTCTCCGGAAGCGAGAGAGAGGATGTCTCGAAAGTGATCCGTTCGCACGCGTACCTCTCTGTGAGAGGGCCTCGCCGCACACCAGTCGCCAAACGCGAACACAGTTTGAATGTATCGGGACTTCGGATAGTCCGGATACGTTCAGAATGTTAGAGTTGGACGAGTCGTGCGGCAGGGCCCAGAGGCCGATGGGAGGCGATCTTATGACTTGTAGCACGGATTCGATCGCCCGAATCGACGGTGCTCCCATCCAGGGAGCTGAAGAGGGGGTGGTATATGTGACCCTTTAGGTAGGTGATATACTCGAGGGAAGCGATTCCTACACGCGGGGTTGCACTTCACGATATTGCACCCTGGGCGGTGGTGTATGCTTGTTGAGAGATGGCTGGAGAATGGGCGGCTGAAGAATGGGCGGGGGAACGGGTGGGTGGGTGCATTTCTTACTGGCTAGAGGGGTAAGACTCCCTACCAAGAAAGAGGCCAATCTCAATCACCATATGAACATTGTGACAGGGTCTGTTGGGGGCATAGGGGGGGAGGAGGAGGGAGGAGGAGGAGGAGATGGTGGTGGAGGTGGTGGTGTCTGCTACGCTCCGTCGCAAGTGCAGATTGTGACAAAAGAGATCTCCCCGCGCTACGGTCTTCTTCTTCCGAACATAACGCACCCTGATAATGTATGCATTAAAGTCAGTGTTTCGGCCCGGTACAGCCTTTATCAGAGTGCGTTGTATTTGAAGTAAGACGGTAGTAATTGATGATCGAGGGCCTCATCTTGGCGTTTCTGACAGTGGGATTATGTGGTCTGAGGACAGAATTGTGACACGTGGCATCGGTTGCATTTGGGATTATGTGGTCTGAGGACAGAATTGTGACACGTGGCATCGGTTGCATTTAGGACAGCCAGCCACATATCTGAGAATGGGTGTGCGCACTACCCTTTCTCGAGCTCATTCGGAACAGCTGAGATTGCGTTGGTGTCTTTTTTTTCTTTTTTTTTTTTCGCCGTTGGTGTCGTGATGTCGGCCTTGCTGAGAATGTAGCCTGTCGTGCTCCGTTATGAGTGCGAACGACGTGGTCGGGGGTTTCCTCCGAGAGTGAGTTGTAAGGAATGGGCTTTGCGCAGCTTGATTGAGAAAACAAGGCAGGAAAGGGTAAATGGAATTGGGAAGGAGTCGGAGAGGGGGAGGTGGAGGGAAAGAGAGGTGGAGGGAGGAGATCGACAGGTTCTCTGGAGTTGGTGAGCTGTCATGGCAAAGGGGATGATCAATTCGATGCCATTCCTTGTGCACGAGGGAGAGGCGGAGGTGGGGGGGAACAAGAGAGAGAGAGGGAGAGAGGAAGTTGCATTGGCTTGCATCTCGCTCGTCGGAAACGGTAGGAGACAGGGTGAGTGGCGGCGCTGGCGTGTGTGGGTTTTGGCGTGATGGAATCGACCAGAACTTGATGCTCTCTCCTAATCAGTGTTTGTAGGTGTGGTTGGGGACTCTGTGAGGTAGGTGCACAGCCCTTTGATTTCTAGAGCTGTCTGCTCACAAATATCTCCTTGCCTGTGCGCTCGTTTGTGTCTCTGTGCGCGCGTGTTCGTCCCTGTGCCTCTGTGCCTCTGTGTGTGTCTCTGTGTGCCTCTGTGTGTGTGTGTGTGTGTGTGTGTGTGTGTGTGTGTGTGTGTGTGACAATTTCTTTTGATTGCAGAGGATGTACACTGATAAGTTCGGAATGCAGACAACATCAAACAACAGCCATTGGTTGAGAAGGAAGCTGATTGGGACGTTCGGTCAGTCCATCGATCTCGCTCTGCCTCTTCCCGTTCTCTTTCCTTCTTTCTTCCCCTACTCTTCTCCAGGGGCCTTCCCTCTCGTACTCCAGGGGCCCTTTCAAGGAACCAGCGTAATCCGATTCCAATCCCAAAAGAGAAACCATGTCTGATTGTCCTCTGCATCTCTGTTAAAACACGCTCCTCTGTGTGTGTGTGTGTGTGTGTGTGTGTGTGTGTGTGTGTGTGTGTGTGTGTGTGAGAGAGAGAGAGAGTGAGAGAGAGAGCTTGTCCTCTGCATCTGTTAAAATACCTTCCTCTGTGTGTGTGTGTGTGTGTGTGTGTGTGAGAGAGAGAGAGAGAGAGCATGCCAAGCATGCCTGCCTCTCTGTGGAGCTTGCACCCGTCGATAAGTGTGCTGTGTGAGGCGGCCGTGGTGGCTTTCCCTGTAGGTTGCTCAAGCCGAAAGGGAGTTGGGCAGGGGTGAGGGATGATTCCTTTTTTTTTTTTTTAATTCTTAGCAGCGATCGTTCTTTTGCGTTCATATAATAAAAAATGTATCTTTTGTATACAGCACGATAAACAACGGCGGACCATTACTGCAACACTGTCCTATGGTCACGCCTTTTTGTTGTTTTAAGGAGTTTTTAAATAAATCGTCGTCCTCGTACTAATAGGCATGAATGGTCACGGCGGCATTCTATATTCATTTTTTTTTCTGCCATTCCATATTCTTTTTTTTTCTTTCTTTCGAATTCCAAACAGTTGTCATTGTGGCTGGCGGAGTGAGGGGAGTAGGCTCGGCCTTATCACCCCTGCCATCATTTATCCTTTTCTTCTTGTGCGACTCTCGGCAGGGAAGATGAATAACATGAAATAATATGAAATAACATGAAATAATATGAAATAATATGAAATAATATGAAATAGCATGAAATAATATGAAATAACATGAAATAATATGAAATAACACGAAACGAAATCGCATGAAAATAGTGTAAATCTGGCTATATGCTGGAACCTCCGAGTGAAGCAATTACATGAAATGAAATCAGAACCAAAAAAAGACGAAGAAAACGAGCTGTTTTATACATACCTTTCCTCTTCTCATCACCCGTCCGTTCCTGGACGTTTACTGGCACATAATTTCTGGAAACCACACTGGCAAATCAAACTCCGGTGCTGCCGTTTGAATCCCTCTGTGTTTTCCCAGTGGTTCACCCTTCTCGTCTTCTCGCTCCCGTTCTTTCTTTCATCTTCCGCATGCCCTTTCACCATAGCCAGCCGTTAGACTCTTTCCTTGCTTTTATTGCAGGTTTGCGGGTCTTTTTCTATGGTGCTCTTTTCTTCACATGGCAAATTTACAATCAACATTATCTAATCAACATAATCTTGATCATCATCATCATCATCATCATCATCATCATCATACTCAACGTGATTGCCATCAACGATCGATCCTCTTGATTGTCATCATCATCATCATCATCATCATACCGTCAAGGTCATCATCATCGGCAGCAGGAGGGACATAACATAGTAGCCGAATTGCAAGTAGTTACGCAACATGGTAAGCTTAATGGTTAATGATTAAATGATAACTTCCCCCCTTCCCTCGCCCACCAGTACTCCACAAGTAGTTATGAGTACGTTGTTTGTTTATTTCCAATCGATGTTACTCGCTCTCCCCATCCAAAGGGCCTTTCAATGAAACAAAGAAAACGAAAAAGAGGGCCTCTCTTGTTCAACAGTTTGCACGACTCTTATGATGCAGTCGACCAGACACACAAGAGTCGTGCAAACTGTTGATCGGAGTCCTTTTTTTTCGTTTTCTTTTTTCATTGAAAGGCCCTTTGAATGAGGAGAGCGAGTAACGTCGATAGGAAATAAACAAACGACATAAGGGACCGGCTCGCGGAAGTAAAACCACGGTACAAATGTAGGGATGGGGCAATCAGACGCTGGGTTGCCTTCCCCCCCCCTTTCTTGCCCCCCTCTTTCCTCCCTCCAGCCATGCTTGACGTGCGCGTGCAAGAGGGGTAGGTTACAGAGAAATCAGAATTCTTCGGATTGGTCCACCGATTGCCTGCTTGTGTTGTTTAAAGACGTGTACTTAAGGACGTTACACTTTAGGGTGGACGTCACATATTGCCCGCTGATGTTCGAAAGGACAAAACTAGAACAGTGAGAGCGCGCCTGGACATGGGCACATCCATGTGCAGATCATGCACTTGGGCGTCTGCACATCCAGGTGCATTTTGACAGGGCTTGTTCTGTCATTCACAAACTTGGACACGCTAGTCATGTACCTTCCCCTATATTGTAATCGCCACGGCTGGCAAGCCAGGCTGGATGTTCTTTTGTTGGAAAAGTGCGTATCAACTGAGGGCACACTCACACAAGCACTTTTCTCAATGTATCTGACGGGTTCTGACCACGATTATGGCGCGGTCTGGATGCGTCTGACCACAATCACGTCCAGATCTGAGTCGAAAAGTCTGAGAGTGAGTATGCCCTGATATTATTGGATTATCAATGGGTCTTTTGGCTGTGCAGGCCGGGCAGTGCTTACTCCCCACTCGATCGGCTTATCAGATTGCTCAGACCCATTTGACTCCCCTATCTGATGCTCCCCGATTACTGCGCTGCTCTCACCATCCATGATTGGTGGAGTGTCACACATACTCTCCCTTCCATCAGCTTATCAGATTGCTCAGATCCAATAGACTCCGATTACTGTTCTTCTCTCATCACCCATGATTGGGGTCAGTTTATCAGATTGCTCAGATCCAGTCAACCCCGATTACTGTTCCGCTCTCAGCACCCATGATTGGGGGAGCGTCACGGCCGAGGAGGAGGAGCTGGCAGAACAGCAGCGCATGGCATTCGACTGCGTGCACCTGGCCATGCTGCTGTAGTCCGAATGTACGACCTTCCCCTGCATATTGATGACCAACGAGTCATTTATGTGTTCAAACTTCAAACCCACCTGAATATGGGAGGTCCAAGTGTTACGCCCTATCGAATTCTCAGAAGAAAAGCAAACAGTGCAGCAGGCTCATTGACCTTCTGAAAGGCGGCACCGGCATATAAATGACCAACGAGTCGTTAGGAGTTCAAACCCACCTGAGGCCCAATCAAATTCTTAGAAGAAAAGGGAACAGTGCTGCAGTCTGATTGACCTGCTGAAAGGCGGTTCCAATGTGCAACCAATACTTGTGATTGGCCGGTCGGCAACTCTTTCCCAGTGCAGCAGTCTACATAAAGGTCCACGGAACGTGAGCTATCATCTTTCTCTGTTATATACCAGTGACCTGGCAGGTGCTGGTCCCCTCACTCGGTACCCATATCAAATATGCGGGGGAAGGGGGTTGGAGAAGCTGCAGGAGGATGCAACGGGTAGTGAATGGGTGAGGTAGGGCGGAGGGGAAAAAGCGGGTTACAAATAAGGGATGGATTTGATAGTACAGAAGAACGGCTGAGAGGAAGAAATGCGCGTGCCAATACAGGGATGATCGACTTGAACTGAAATACAAACAGGTGGAAGAGTATCACCCTAGGCAGTGTTAGCAGATTGAACAACAGTAGGAGCAGGAGGAGGAGGAGGAGGAGGAGGAGGAGGAAGTAAAGAAGGAAGAGCCCCCCTCTTAAGCTCGGTAAATGATACCGTCTGGACGAGTGGTGCTGCGTTTTCCTTGGGCCTGGAAGGCTCACTCACTGAGCATCCAGCTACTGAGGGCTTTTTGGGCAGATGCGGTGCACGCACTTTGTCTGTGCATCGGGACACTGAAGAGGTGAGAGGAGAAGAAGTGACTGTAGCTGGCCTGCTTTGACTGGGGTGAATGACGACCCCTTCCTCCCCGCTGTTATGCCCCCTTCCCCACCGCACACCGTCTGTTCCCCCTACAAAACAGCTCGCTGTTTGGAGAATACTATGTCAGGCTAGGGAGGATCACTGGCTGCCATTCTGGACGAAGTGGTTCGTGCAGACATCCGTCAGGGAGAACAGAGAAGCAGTGCTGGTAGGGGAATAATAATGCAGGCATCTTTACATTCAATCACGCGTGCAAAGCGGAAAGGATGCGAAAGTCTTCACCCAAATAGAACGCCCTGTCATTGTTGTTGTATTTAGACTAAACGTTGCCCCAAATACAGCACAACAATGACCGGGTGTTCTATTCGGGTGAAGATGGTAGGGGTAATGGGGCTCCCATTATATTAGGCTCTTCCTCCTAGGCCATTCCTGGTCGTTGTCTACACATAAAAAAAGGGCTGATGAAACCTCTAACAGTGGTTTAATTGTTTGCTAGTCAATGAAGACTGCTGGTGTTTTCCGTTCAGGTAGAGGCGTTGCAACAGAGTGAGATGAAAGCCTGCATTCGAAAGTGCATTTTCAGAGAGTACAAAATCGAAAGAACTGTTGTGTAGGTGTGCACAAAGACTTACCTATTTGTCCGAGTAACAAAACAGCAAATTGGGTGATCAGCCAGTCTTCCAAGGGCATACTCACATCACACTACGGCTTTTCTGGAGGGCATGAGGCCATAGAGAAGGTCAGAATCATGCAGACAAATCCTAATGCCGTATTGCCTGATGCTCTTTTCATTGTTAGAGAGGGAGTTCCCTGGTTCTTGATGTTTGCTTTTTCCCTTGCTTTGCCGTCTGCTGACGCGGCTGCTTGCTCGACAATGAATGCAACAGGTCCTCTGAAGCGGAAGGTGTCTGTGCTGGATCCATCGGCGAGGGGTAGTAGCTACGCTGGAGCCTCGCGTAGAGGCGAAGGGGCTCATCAAATGCCCACGGGAAGGTACTGGGATTGCAATTCAAACCAGTTCTGGAATCTCTGTACCGTGAGGAGGAGGGCGGGTGTGTCTCAATGGACTGTTTGCCATGTGCTGTGGAGTGCTGCAAATTCCTGTATTTCTGTGAGGGAGTTGAAATATGTATTTGCTTGGCCTCTACTTGCAAGAGTTCCTCTGCAATTCACACAGTGAAGGGATTGTCCGGTCCATGCCTATAAACGTGGACGAGAGGCACTCTGTCTATAAGCTGAAAGGAAGAAGGGAGGTTGATTAGCCGTTTGTCATATTGTACAGCCCCCATTGTCGGCCTCTTGCCTACCTAGCACAAGTAGTATGTCTAGTATGTATTGTGACACTTCCTGGTTTACACCGTTGACTTTTTCTTCATCCGTTCTCTCACTTTTGAGCTGCTGTCTTTATTTCATTCTCTGTCTATGTTCTGTGCTGACTGTGGCAACTTTTCTTGCTCCCTTGGATTTTTTTTTTTTTTGTTTTGGTTGGACCCACAATTGCTCCAGAAATGTTTCTGCTGGAAATGATCATCCGGGACCGACATCAATCAAGGCGTCCTTCCGGGACTCCTCTGGGACAGTATGGGTGTGCTCGGGAGGTGAGCTTACGCGAAGTGATGATCGGCGAGCGAAGGTATTGAAGAAGGGCTCGACCAATGAGAGTGTCTTGGATGGAAAACAGTCGCCGCCTGCAGTGCCGTCTAGTGTTAAGAAACAGAGGAGTGCACGGAAAGATGGTGGGGGAAAAGGTTGGGCGAGCATTGGTGCAGGAGGTGTTCGGCAGGCGATTGTCGGGGGACCACATCTTGATTGGTTTGTCCCACATATGCTCGTGTGGGCCAAAGTGGAAGGGTACCCTTGGTGGCCAGCGAAGGTGAGAAAGCCTGCTCTCTCCAATCGGATCCACCTCGCTTACCCATGTTTGTCACAGTTCACATTCTCCACCTTCCCTAAATCTGTTAAGACCCCCCTCTGCGGATGCTCCTTGTATATGTGATATATGTACTGATCTCTTCTGGGCATGCAAGCGGGGATATGTGCGAGGTGATCCTTTCTGCTCTCTGAGGTTCGATGTATGACAAAACCATAGCAGAATGAACTATGGGAAGGTCGTCTGTGACCTCTTCTGTAGGTTTTTTGAGCTGGCTGTGGACATCGGTTCCTTGCTACCTGTATACCCTCCTCCATCCTCTCCTTTGCTACCCTGTCGAGCCTGATCCCGATCTTTCCCCTTGACACCCCTTTCCTCTTCTGTACTTCCCGTACACTGCCGCCCGTCCCGGTTTCGATCCCCCTCCCTCTCCCCCCCGTACGCTATCCCCGGCATTGTCGTTAGTGGGAGTGGCTGGATGATAATGTTCCTCTGCTTGATGAACGAATGGTCGTAAATGGCCTCCACAGAAATGAGGTAGACTGCTGTCTTGTATTGAAGCTTTCGTCTTTTGGGTTACTTCCCCTATGCTAACTGGGTGATCCTTTTTTGGTGTCTTCACATGTCTGTCCTCTTTGCCCAGGTTGCTGAGATTGATGAGCTGCCAGAGGACATCCAAAGGTGTGTGTGATCGGTTATGGACATGCATGTGATTGCCGGTTATTTACCTCTCCTCTTCGCACGCTTCTTCTGCTCCTCCTGCAGTCTGTGCCCCATTTTTCTCCCCAGTATGATCATCCTGTCAAGCAGGACCAACATCTTGCTAAGGTGTGTCGCTGCCCTTCCGAACACTTGCAGGTTCTCGGAAGAAAGTTTCTATGTGGTTGCAAGTGGTGCTTGCACAGTCTGCGTTAACTCTCGAGGTTAACTCTCGAGGTCATGGGAGTGTGTTGCTGCTGTCCGTGTGCCTTGTGGTCTGCGGCTTTCTCGTTGTGTTAGCTTCTCAGAGGAAACAGCGTTTTGCATTGTGCAGCTGTCATGTGGTGGCAACCATACGAACCGTTCTCCCTTTGTATATGCGAGGGCCGCTGGTGGCTTAAACCGCCAGTACTTCTGAGGGTCTTTTTCCAGATGCAGATTTCTGCTGCGCGGCAGTGTTGCATACCCCGACGGTTGGCGGCCCTCGACTGGTCGGCGCCTACTGGTCGGGGGTCATCGGCACCCCGCAAAAAATAAATAAATAAATAAAATAAAAGATTGTGGGTCCAGAACCCCTAATAACCCCACCAACACCCGCATAGCGGCCCCCAATACCCCGTACGCCCCCCCAACACCCCCAAACTAACCCCAACACCCTCATTACCCCAACCCCAGTACCCCCGCACCCCCCCACCCCACCCCACCCCACATCTCCAAAAGTTTCTCAGCGGATTTGCGCTGTACTCAGCAAGCGCAGTACAGCCCCCAACTCAGATTTGAAAAAAAATCAGTGGATGGTTGTTTTCTGACTGGTCGGCAGACCGCCGACCAGTCGGCCCTGCTGGTCGGCTGCAATACGGTCGGCGGTCGGGGTCGGCAGTCGGCAGGTATGCAACCCTGCTGCGCAGCTATAAAAAACGAATGGCCCAGGCGCCTTTTGTTTTCTTTCTTTCCTGGTGCTGCCGGTTGTTACGGTCTTGTAGCCCGAGGCCCGAAGGTCGTTGGCCGCTTATGGCCGTTGTTTGAACCAGATGGCTGGGAAAAGTGCTGGTGGTTTAAGTGTGATGTGTGCAGCGGAATCTATTTCAGATTAGATGTATGGAATTCTCTTTTTCGAGGGGCAAGCGGGCATCTGCAATCTGGTTGTTTCGTTGTTGGTTCAAATGTGTGCGGAACGTAGGCCTCAAAGCCATGGGCATCAGAAATATCTCAGAGAGGAATGATTGCTACCTTATGAATCTGCTGGCAATTAGCTGCAGACATGAGAATTGTGAATCCTGCCTGAATTCGGTACATGTGATTTGTGGACTTGTTGCTGCGGTTCCTTGGTACAGGCAGAAGCGTGCCGGGCGCAAATGTGTGATGTTCTTTGGACCGGGCGCAACACCGGGCACGAGGAGCTTGTGAGTACCTTACGCCGTTTCTTTTTTGCCCTAGATCATACACTCTAGATCCTGTGACTTATCCCGGGCCCGTCCACGTTCATGCCTGGAAGGGTTTATGTATTTCAGTCTTTTTGTTTGCTCTTTGTTGCCGATTGTCCCTTGTGCATGGCCTCTGGAGTTGATGGTTGCAGATGGTCAGTTGTGCATGGCCATTGGCGTTCTTCTCAAGAGGCAGGCATCGCCATTGTACACCCTCATCTTGTGACCTTTTACAACTCTGGAGCAGCATATCAGGATTACTCTCTGCTAGTTCTCCATGTACAACTCGTCTTCCTTAGAGAGGCCCCTATGGCGTTGATAATAGAATGCGTGGGCACCCCATGCTCAACTACATCAGCATGGGGAATCATACACTTTTGGTTTTTGCCTTTCTTTGTCTGCGCTTCCCTCATCGTCTCGTATATGTCCTCTTAGTTAGTAACTGCGTCACAGTTTATGAATACAGTGTTCTGGTATTTTGGAGTACATGTCTTTGACATGGGCTTGTGCTGAAAACTGTTCGGTGACTGGTTGTCCTTGATTGTCCTTGATTGTCCTTGTTTTGGATGCAGCTCTTGGGTGAGGGCTGAGCACATGGCAGCATATGATGAACACTTTGAAGAGTTCACTAAGCAGGTATCTCAGCATGTCGACTTGAAGTGCAAGGAACTACGGATACTGTCCATACAGTTGTACCGTTAAGGTCATGCATATTTTGCTCTGGTTCTATCATCCCATTTTCTCGTCTCCTCCTCCTTCGCCTGTGTCTTGGACCTTGTCTCGAGGCGGTTGCTCGAGTTTCCTGCCTGAATAGTGCCCTGATGCAATTGCAAGAAAGATGCGGGAAAGACTGTTTGGTCAGTCAGGCGGGACTTTGCTAACGCCGTCATTTCCTGTGCCATTCCTGCAGATTTTACCGAAGAGATGTTGGGAACAAGATTTTGAAGCTGCAATACATGAGGCGGACTCAATTTCCTTGCAAAGAGATTACAGGGGCGGGCTCTCGCGATCAGTGTACTCAGCAGACAGCTTAGGTGCGGGGTATCAGCAGAAAGGGAGCATGGAAGAAGCAGATGAGGAGTTTGAGGAGGCAGAGGAGGAAGTGGAAGAGGAGGAGGCAGAGGAAGTGGAAGAGGAGGAGGAAGAAGAGGAGGAAGAGGAGGAAGAAAGAGAAAGAGGGGAGCAGCAAGGTTACACTGACGGGTCCGAAGTCAACAGTGATGCGAGTGATGAGTTAGATGACGTGGCACTGGATACCAGACGAACAACATTCACACTCAGAACCAAAGGAAAAACCATTGTCATCTCTGGAAAAAGAAAGAGGCAGCGCGAAGAAGTAGATGATGAAGGAGGTGATGTAGGTGAGGCAGGGCATTTCTCTGACAATGAGTATGGGATGGGTGCTAGGGAACGAGGGAGCTGTGATAGCCAGAAGAGGCATGATATGTTGGATGACGATGACGATGAGGGGAATGAGAGCGTACAAGGTTGGGGTATCAAGGCCGCAGGGCGGATGCATCATGCCGATGGTGAGGAAGAGGAGGGAGATGGCGAGGAAAGGATGTTTGCCAGAGGCATGGGAATGCGTAATAGAATAAGGAGGGAGGGCCGTGACGATGATGCTGACAGTTCTGATCAATATATTATGTTGGAAGATGGCTCCAAGAGGGAGAGACCAAAAGGGGAGGACAATGTAAGTGGAAATCTAAATCATCTTCCTGGCTTCCTGTGTATGCTCTACCGGCATTGTATCTCTTTGATTGGTTGATGCTTTGGGTGATTTTGCATGTGTTTAACAGTTTTCCAGAAACAACTCCCGAGTGTGCTGATTGGTTTATGGGTTGCTGCAGTTTTTTGCGCAAGCTGCTGCCATTCTACACAGTGGTTGAGGTGAACTGCAAGAGACTCTCCGAGGAGGAGGAGCACGTTTATGACCGTGGGTGGTATGACTGCTTGGTCTGGGATCGGGACCAAACTGACATCGGATTTGGAAAATAAGACCTGAGTCCTGAGTTCATGTCCTGAGGGATAGAAGTAACATTGTTAGCTGAAGCACATACCTGCGGAATCTGATTGTAAATTGATAACCAGTTTTCTCCTTGGAGAAAGGAGACTGATGACAGATGACATGTCGATTGATGGCTAGCGGTTGTTGGATGTCTACAGATGTCTTTTTGGAAATGCCCTCGGAATGAGTCGGAAGTATTAAGTTTGCGGCGTATTGTGTGATTTGCTCGTGAAAAGGTGAAAAGTTGTCAAATGGCTTTAACTTTTCTCTTTGGTGGTTGTATTTTGCGCATGTGTTGTGTGCGCTTTGCAGTATTATTACGACTGTATGGTCTGTAATCAGGGCGGGAACCTCCTGTGCTGCGACGGGTGCCCAAGGGTCTACCACCTGTACTGTCTGTCACCACCTCTTAAGGTACCCTGTCTGCAATCATCCTCCTGTACCTCTCTCGGAATTTGCCGTGTTAATTCTTAGACGACGACTTTTCTGACTGAGTGGTGGTTGCGATTGTGATTTTGGGGTCCTATACGTGTGTTCAGGAAGTGTGTTAATTCTCAGACGACGACTTTTCTGACTGAATGGTGGTTGCAATTGCGTTTTTGGGGTCGTATATGTGTGTTCAGGAAGGTTTCAGTGCGAGCATTCCCAAATTCAGCTTTCTATTTTTGGATTCCCCTTTCTAGCTTGTCGAGAATGGTCGGCCAGTGTAACCTCATTCCTTTTAGTTCCTATGAGAGTTGCCCAAAGGTGATATGCAAAGACATGCCGACCACGAGGGGTGCCCAAAGATGACCCATGGTGGATGAAATCTGTGGGATAGGTCCAACTCTTACTGGGAGGGTAGTTAATGGAAGGGGCGATGTGCAACAAAAAATAGAAAAAAAATGCCTGTTCAGTTGAATGTTTGAAATCGCTTTTTTAATATGCCATATTTAAACAGCATGGGGCTCAGCAATCTTAGTGGACACTGTAGAATGGTTGAAAACTGCTTGAAGTGTTTTAAAGGTGTGGAACCAGGGCGTATGGGGGTTAAGGATTGAACGCGTTGGAGGTGGGGGGATTATCGGAGTGTTTTCTGCCCATGTGTGTGTGTGTTTCAAAAATGATCGTAATCTACTTTCGTTTTCTGGGGCATCCTACTCAGTAGACAGGCAATGCCGATGGGCTGGTTGGCGGCAATTGCAAGGGTGCCGACGGTGCTCGGAGCTTGGCCATTTTGCTGGTGCATTAAAATTTGTTGGTTCGTCTTTGGTGCTTGGCATTCACTACAGAGGCCGCCGGCAGGCAAATGGCGATGCCCAGTTTGCAGGAAACGTGCAGAAATGGCAGGCAAGCAGGTTCACCAGAAGATGCAGTACCTGCGGTATAAGGATGATGCAATGGCAGCGAAGAGGGAGAAAGAGAAAGAGCGGAAGGCCCGAGTCAAGGGGAAAAAGGATGACATTGCGAGGAAGTCCAAGAAGAAGAAAAAAGTGGAAGATTTGGGAAGAAGTCCCCAAAAGAACAAGTGCAGGAGATGTGGGATGGGAATGCTGGGTGGGAAAGAGGTGGGTTCATTAGTATGCGACAGCTGCAAAGGACTCGGAGGAGAGCACACAACAGCGAAAACCCCTCTGCGAGGGGGCATCTCTGATGGCCCAGCTGTGAAGGTCAGCAACGGAGATGGGACTGGTGAAGAGGAGGTGAGGTCGGCTCTTCTCCATTTGCGGCAACAGAAGTCCTGACCACACAAATGGCATGTGGATCCCTCCCTTAAACAAAAGCCCTCTGTTTTGGGCAATTATTCAAGTCTCCTCTTGTTGCATACATCCCCTTCCTTCCTCCTGCTGTCTAATGATATATGGCACGCTCGTTGTTTCTTTGTGCACCCCTGAAATCAATACATAGGCATGGCCTCGTGACGAAAGCTCCATATATTAACTCTTTTGCACACTTGTGTAGCGTTTCGACACTTAAGGCTGAATGTGACGACTCTTTTTTGCAGTCCTATGGTGTAGTCCATAGTAGAACCTCACCCCCGTGTTAGTCTGGGGTGCCAATCATCCAGGAATTGTACTTTTCTACGTTTGTGATGCTCATTGATCTGTCCTGTAACCCCTTGTCGTCTTGCGGTCTATGCGGGAACATTTGCAGCACAAGCAAAGCTGTTATCATGGCAAGCACGATTATGAAAATCACCTCAATTTATACGCTTTGACAGCTGCTTTATTTGTGTAGAGCATAAAGCACAACCACTGTTACAGACTTCGCCAGGGCTCGATCCCTGGTCTATCTTTTGCTGTTTCGGCTGCATCCCGTTTTCGGCCTGGCACCCTTTTTCCAAACCCCTCCTTTGGTACCGTAGGATTTTGGACAACTGGCGCCATGCTGCAATTCGGGCGCCACTTTCAAATACTGCATTTTTCAGTTNTAGGATTTTGGACAACTGGCGCCATGCTGCAATTCGGGCGCCACTTTCAAATACTGCATTTTTCAGTTCTGCCCTCGGGGCCTTTGCAGAAATGCCCCTGGTACCGTACGTGTCACCGGTACTTATACCGGCTCCCCAGCGGTACGGTGGGGGCAGTCTCGTACCAGTTCTCCGCTGCTGTACTCGTACTCAGTGTGACTTGCTGTTTCGGCATTCRGAATCCAAGACTTCGACTTTGTGCCTCGCCACTGTGTCCGCGTCCGATCCTCAGTCCGAGTCCGTCGTGTCGAGTGAGTGAGTGTGTGTGTGTGCTCTCACTCTCTCCCTCTCTCTCCTCTCCCTCGGCTCACCCTCAGCCTCATGCTCGTTACAACCACAGTACAGTATGCCCACCTGAGCGGGATTGTTCAGAGTTTTGCGCGAAGTGGGGCCCCTGTTTGCCTACACATAACAATCTTGAACATCTGCAATGCAACTATAACACAATCGTTTGGGACACTTATGGATACGGATTCTTGACCGTACGTTTTTGCTTACAGACACCAGTGTTGGCCATTCAGAGGCCATGTGATGTGAAGGTCTAGTCATTAATTTAACCAATGGTCTGCCGGTGTGGATGATATCGCAGGTCAGCTGGGCGTGTGAGACCTGTGGATTAAGTGGATACGTAATCTGCTGCGATAACTGTCCAAGAGTGTACCACCTCACATGTCTCTCTCCTCCATTAAAGGTATGTGCCCATCAGGGTTGTCCGCTGCCCCTGAGCTATGTACGCAGATTGCAGAGCTAAGTCAATTTGAGGTCGACAGACTCGACACTCACTGCTAGAATAATGTATCATGTCCCCTGAACACCGTGGTGGGAACTCCAAAGCCTGCTCTTCCTGAGCGTGTGCAGCAGAAACTCACACATACAAACAAGATTGACATGAGTAAAAGACTGACACCCTTCATAGTCTGCATAGGAGGTCCAATTCGTTCTTACTACGGGATCTATGAATCCCCCTTGCTGTGTGTTACATAAGTTTGTTTCCCCCTAGTTCCTAGCATATCAGATTTAATTGTATTGGATCCTCTCCTGAATGTTTAGGTCTTTGCATGCCTGCCTTCTAAGTATTCGACCCCTGTACAGAATGGCCATTGGATTCTCAAGTCTTGGGCTTGCTAGTGAACATTGAGCCCAAATTCAGCCGTGGTGTATGCTGTATCACTAACTTTGGGTGAGGTGGTGTGTATGGGGACATTGGCTAAATGCGTCCTGGGTCAACTGTGAGGTTTGACCTCGTGATGATTCCGTGAGAGTCACATGGAAGCAACATACATGCATGCACGGGACGACTTTTTCTTGTTGAATAGTAAGATCAGGATGGGATATTATATATGGTACGAGGGGATTGGAATTCCCGTTCATTTATTCCCTCTTGGAAACGATATCGAAGTTTTACTTCTAGCCTGTGAACAAGGAAATCTGATTCGATTGCATGATCTTTGGATGTGGTGGTGGACAAATATCTGCGTCCTAAGTAGACCATCGAGGTTTAGCCTCCTTGTGATTCAAGGAAGCTCCGATGGAACTGTCAGCCACCGTTGTAACTTTCTTTCAGAGTTGTGACTACCGTCTTCACCCGAATAGAGCCCGGTCAAAAAAAAAGAAAAAAGAAAAAAGAAAAAAAAGAACGCCCGGTCATTATAGCCGTATTTGGGGCAACTTTCAGACCAGATGCACAGCTATAATGACCGGGCTTTCTATTCGGGTGAAGACGGTAGTAAGCATGATAATTCAAACACTCTGTAATGCATTCAACCTCGTAATGAGGCGGTGGAAGCCCAACAAAACAGTTTGGCACAGTCTTGCTTTTTTTTTTTTGGAGTTGTGTATAGCGAACATGACAACACACATTGGCAGTATAAGAAGAACAGGTGTTTCGGAGGCTTACTCACAGAGTGCATGGACTGAAACGTCCTCAGATCTGCGCAACCACTGGCGTCCCCCTTGTGCATGCGTCCAGTTTGGATTGGTGCTTGGATGGTTTCTGCCATTTGAGTGCTGATGTCACTATCTTTACCGGTGGAATTCGCTGGGTATCTCAAGCTAAACTTGACATGCATGGGACGTCTATGCCTGGCAGAATGCCAGCATTGGTGATTTGGTAGTTGTGGCCAGTGCATGCTAGATGCATGTGTGATTTTTCAACTGCTGCAGGTATGCGCACCGAAACTTTTTTAATGCACCCTTTGACAGGAAGTGTCACTGTGTTCAATTAAAATGTCACCTGTAGGGACACCCGGCAGGTCCCAGTTGCCTACAGCCAGGCAGGTGGGTGACTCGCTTGGGGGGTATCCTGCCCAGCTCAACCTGGGCAAGTTGAAGTCCGGGAAATTTTTTCCCTTTGTTTAGGGGGGTTGGGGGGTAGCGGAAGGTTGGGGGAGGGGCGGTATAAATTGGGTCCAAAGGGGACTCCGTTTGCTTGTTTTGTTTAATTATCGGTTCAGGAAGAAATTCTGGGGTCATCCATAAGTTGTTCGCTTCGCAAATGATCTCAAATGTTCTCAATCATCTGTACAATTTGATATGGGACGCTGGGCCCGGTTCCCAGCACGTGCTGCTCCCCACGAATAGACTGGAGCGCTTGTTAAAAAAAAAAAAGAAAAAAAAAGTTGTTTGCTAAGTTTGCTTCGCAATTCCGTAAGATAATTCTTTACCAGAATATTTTCACTTTTTTTTTTTGTGCTGGGGCCGCCTAGGACCTTGCCCCGCCAGGCATTCTGGGCAGCCAGCGGCAGCCCGGTGCCCGAAATAGTATCCCAGGTTTGTAGTTTGTTGTTGCTGCAGGCAGAGGTATCTGAACATGAAAGTCCACTGAGGTAAGAGAGAGAGGGAGAGAGAGAGAGAGAGAGAGAGAGAGAGGCTGCTATGGTTCTTGGGCTTCCGTTGTTCTTTCTTGTTTTTTTAATCGAAGGCAGTCGTGAAATGCAAAAGGAAAATCTTGTGCTTCACTGCTTTCAAAATTATAGCCTTTTCGGATCAATCTGATGTATTATGGGTGGATGTTGTTCTTTTTCCAGAGGGTTCCGAAGGGGACGTGGATTTGCCCTGCTTGTGAGCGAGGAGAAGAGAAAGAGGTACAAGACCGCACCTTAGGCCCTCGCATTCACCTCGCCAGAGTCATTTTAGAAGGATTCAACCAGTCCTATCTTCACATGCTAACCGTGCTTGTGTCTCGTAGCAAGGAGCTCGCTGGTGCGGAAGGGATTCAACTGTATTAGTGGAACAGTGTACTGAAATTCAGTGGAACACCGGTCTGATTGTGAAAGAGAAGGTGCACTTTTGACAACGCACGGGTTCTAGTTGTGGCTTCACACTCCGAGATCCTGTCTTTCTGTATTAGTTGACTGGGCTGCTGAGTGTTTGCTCTGTGGATGAGAAGTTAGAGAGCATACGGAAATGGTCTGGTTCGGGTGTAGAAACAGGGTTGTCTTTGTGTATTGGTTGCATGCTGAATGTTTGCTCTTGTGAATGACAAGTCGGAGGAGAATGGAGCATCCGTTTGAGAAGGCCTGGGTTTGACACAGCAGGTCTGATGGTTGTTTGTTGGCATGCAGGTGGATCGCATCCTTGGATGCAGATGGAAGAAGAATGGTGTATTGGGAGTGGGAGGGAGCAGAGGGAAGGATGTGGATGTGGGCACTGGGAATGTAGGCGTGAGTGAGGTCAATGGCCGTGCGGTGAAGTCAGAGGCGGAAGGAGCGAAGCCAGAGGGGTCTCAAGGTGTGAAGCAGGAAGATGGCACAAGCAACGGGCCAAGCAATGCTGAAAAACGGCAAACAGGAGAGAGAAAAGACAGGGATGCTACAGGGAATGGCATGATGAATGACACTAAATCAGCTGATTCTGAAGAAGATGGGATGGAGTTCCTTGTAAAATGGGCTGGCAAAGCCCATATGCACAATGGGGTAAGGGCTCTGACACCCCAGCGTACTAGGGTTATCGCTTGCATGTTCTGACGTATCACAGAATTGGTTTACTAGACTCAATTCCTTTGTTCCATTAGATTGTGGAAGGTGGTTGGAGCGGCAAGGACACCTGAAACTTGTGTGTTGGTTGTCCTGGGAGATTTGGTCGGGGTTGATATTGTGGCTCTTCATATGCATGCTCCTATGGAATTTTCCGGTTTTTCACGCTCTGAACGATTGGGTCTATAGAGTGTGGCGTTCAGCCACTCAGAGTGTGTGAGAGCAAGGAACCACGTTTTTGTAGGTATTTGAAGTGAAACTTGGGTGCAATGGAGCCAGGTTATCATATTTCAAGTTTTGGTCAAATGGGAGGTGGTCGGTCATGCATTGGTCGTCAATCGGTTTATTAGATGGCATGCTGGATTTACGTTTTGGTCTGCCTTTGAGCTCGTTTATGGGAATTTCTTTTCTCTAGTGATCATTACATAAAAGAGGTAGTAGATGGGTAGGTCTCATCACATTCATTGGGTCCCTCCTCTGTCGTTACCAGGTATGTATCATCGTGATCTAGCCCGTGCTCTGTGGCCTTTTCACCTTCAGTTTCGAATGGTGTGCAGGTAGCTGGTAGTTGTTAGTTAGTTTTGTGCCTATGTCTTCTGTGCGGCGGCCATACTTTCCACTCTCTCTCTCTCTCTCTCTCTCTCACACACACACACACACACACACACACACACACACACACACATGTAAGAGACTCGCAAGCACTGATGTCAAGCAGAAGATGGCCTGCAATGTGTATAAGTTCTTTCTATGGGCTGTGCGCTCATGTTTGTAACCACATTCTGCTTGCGAGAGCTATTTCACAGTTCAGATCAGGAAGCAGCTTTGATTCGTTCTTGTCAATGTGATGATTCAGTATCTGCAGCATGTATATGGCAGTCGTTATGTCTACAAACATGGGTTTTAGGGACTATTTCCCTCTCTGGCTGGTTATCTTGGAGTCTATGACTTAGAGCGAGGGTGCCCTGATTCAGCTGTGTTCGGCAATCGCATTTGCAGCATGTGCTTTATGTTCGTTGTTGATGTGTTCCGAGCACTAGTAGATGCTATGCAATGTAATGCGGCAAGGCCTTTCAGGCGTGAGCTCTTTCCTTTCCTCGAGCAAAACTATTGTAAGGAATCCCTGTACCCGATATTCTACTCCTGTTTTTTTTTTTTTCATTATTGACATGTCTGCCTTCTGCTGTGGTTGGCTATGGTTCGGTTTTGCCAGTGGATCAGTGAGAGCAAGCTGAAAACTCTTGCCAGGCGGAAGCTGGAGAACTACAGGTTCAAATACGGCTATGGGCCAATGCTGCTCATGGAAGAGCAATGGACTCGTCCTCAACGGGTAAGGCAACAGATTCCTTCTGGAAGATCAACGGCTGTCTTTCAACAGGCTTTGTATTTGTATGCACGTGTGTACATAGTACGCGTTTCCACATCGAATGTGAAGTCAGGTTGTTGGGTGTCTTTGTCGATCAGGTGCACACAAACATGGGAACAAAGATTGGACCAGGTCTCAAATGAAGTGGGTGGAGTTCCTGGTTCGTGTTGAGATGCACCAGCATAACAGGAAGTATTGTCTTAGAAGCAGGTTGATTATGACACAAGTTTTTGGATGGGAGTAGGGGCTGTAGAGGTGCACGCTCGGGATTCCATTTGCTATCGATTACTTTTCAGACAAGTATTATATAGAACCAAGTAACTTGCAAGCATCTTGAACAGCATCAAATTCAAAGTGTGGTTGATCATGGCACTGCTGGTTGGGTGCCATGTTCGCGCAGAAGAACTTGTGTATGAGCTCGTGCATGTGGCAGCTTGAAGTGCTGAGGCCCATGTTTGTTCACCCTGAAATTTGAGGGTGAGACTGCAGGATTTAGGTGGTGTTTGAAGTGAAATCCAATGGCAAGGCATGTGCCACAGTTGTGACCCATCACAAGGGTGGTGTAGAAAAGCAGGAGCGAGGCCTCATATCCCGAGTCAGTTGCCGCTAATGGAAGCGTGTCAGCTTTGCCAGTTTGGCACGTGCTCTTTTGGGGGAGCAGTCGGCTTTCTGAAACTTGTAAAACCCTGAGGGCTGTATTTGCCTAGACGATGAATAAGACAGACATTACTGTAGATTGTAGGTAGGGTCATGTTTGAGGGAGGGAGTGTTCTTTTTTTTTGCTTGTAAAGTACCCAGTATCAAATCATTTTAGTGTCAGATGCCAATCTAAGAAATCAAGTGAGGTTTAGTCTAGAGTTGCCTGAGAGTGGACGTGAAACTCTGTCGCTGCTTTTGGTTCCTTGTTAATCCGTTGTTCACTGCTCGTGTCCAATGCCACTGCTCATCAAGATTGTATGTTGATATGATGTAGGGTCCGAAAGCTGTCTCTCACTTTTCTCATTCATACCCCCCAGGCATGCTCTCAGGTCTGTAACTATGAATGTGGTCGTGGTTGTGGTCAACAGGTTGTAGCAAAACGCAAAGGAGGGGGAGGGAAGATGGAGGTACTTGTCAAGTGGTGTGGTAAGTGGGCACAACTGGCAGTTAGAGACAACCATGGTCACATCTCTCAGTTGTTGCTGCGGCCTTCTTTCTTGCCATTCTTCTCTTTTCAGTCTTCTGATCTGCCGTTGTGCCAACAGCCTGCATGCGTAATTTGTAATTTCGTACCAGCCGGTTTTGCTCCTGCAACTTTGGAGGGAAAGCTATAGAGTGAATGGATGAGCCGTGGAGAATGTTCCCAGTTTCCCCATTTACTTGAATGTACAGGCGTGGTTCTTTTTTTGTTTTGTTTTGTTTTGTTTTGTTTTGTTTTGTTTTGTTTTGTTTTGTTTGTGTGTGTTTTTGTGTTTTAGCCCTCAGATAGCTCCAGTCCATTGGTGGGGAGCTGCACCTGCTCCGGGTCCAGCGTCCCTTATAATAATACCATTAAAAATTGTCTTAACTGGGGCCATTACCTGGCTTAGGCTGCACCAGACCCTGAGAGACACACTCGATCAGACTTAACCTCCACAGCTCCCTTCGGGGCCGCCTGCAGTCCCTACTAAGGCTGTACATAGGCAGGGTAACCCGGTAAAGCAGTGCTAGCTACAGCCTTGGTTCGTCCTGGACTGCTGCCTCTTTGCATTTCCATGCTCAACCCTGCGACTTCTGCCATTTCAAAAGACATCATGCTCGCGGAAGCAGGCACCTGTCCAAAAATTGTGGCAGTGTGAAATACAGACGACTGAGTTTCTAACTTTTCGACTTTGTGATGGACACGCCATGCAATGTCATGTGAGGGATGCCCCAAGCTTGCGACGTTGCTGCCTCATAATGTATCAGTACAGTTTGGTGCCATCCGTTTGTAACTTTGCAACTTTGCATTGATAGGAATGTACATTGGATGGCTACACTTTCAGAAGCACACTGTTGTTTGCCACGTTGGAATCCTTGCGTGCTCCTGGGATGACCTTAGACGAAACGTGTGGTAAGGTGTGGACTGACACATTGTGCTTGATCGATACAACGACAGGGTTGCCGTATGACGAGTGCACGTGGGAGAAGCTCGATGATCCCATTCTTACGGAGAATAGTCACTTGCTACAGTGCTATGAGCGATATGAAGAGGAGGCATTGAAGATTGAGGAGTGCATTGCCAAAGGACAGGCAGAGGGAACAGTGGTGAAGGACTTCAGCAGCGACAAGAGGGGAGGAGCCCCAAGGATGGACTGGGGCCCTGGAAGGGCAGCCATGGGTGCTCTAATGCCAATGGAGGTGGAGACATTGACAGAGCAGCCACCTCTGCTGAAAGGTGGCACACTATTTCCACATCAGGTGAGAAATGTCTGTCAAGATGGCTCCCACATTGGTCAAGGGATGTTGTTATCAGCAGGACTCTAGGACGCAGGAGGCGCCCAGATAACATATTTTTTCACATTGTTTTTTTACGTTTTTTTCGCTCTTTTTCCAAAAAAATTGTGGTTTACCCTTTAGGAGAAAACAAGTCAAAATGCTGGAAAATATATATTTTTTTTATTCCTTATTCTCTATCTATTAATTACTATTCTTATAATAATGAAATGCAATATTCTATTACATTGTATTCTTATCTTCTCCAATCTAATTGAAAATAGCAATATGTATGTTTATTTCCATTTATCAAATGTTTCTTGTAGGTATGAATCGTCTAATAGAATATTCTCT
>BFEA01000158.1:732512-745699 GCA_003427395.1 Chara braunii | reverse complement strand
GTTTGTTGTCCTCTTCTCTCTCTCTGCCTACGGTTTACAGGGCAGTTCTGTTTGTGATGATATATATATCTCTGCCTACGGTTTACCAGGCTGCTTTGTCGGGCAGATGTTGATGCTTAACCACAGCCGGGGCTAAGGTGGATTATCACTTAGTCTTACAGTGTAATCGGTTAGGGGATTCTGCAGACTGTTGAGGGTTCAGACTCCTGTTGAGTCGGTGAAACTCCGACGAAACAGTTTGTCACAGCCCCTCGTTTGTTGTCCCCTTCTCACTCTCTGCCTACAGTTTACCGGGCAGCTCTGTTTGACTATTGCACTCTGATAATTTTTTGACAATATATACTCCAACGTTGCTAGCTCTGTGCTTTTGTAGATGATGCGGCGAGCGTCGGGCCTGTACTAGCAGGCTCTTTCTTTGGTTATGGTAGAATATACTCTTTTCTAATTCTCCTTTCTATCCTTTTTCTTTTTTCTTTTGCTTTGCTCTTCCCCGTTGTTGGGGTATTTCGTTTTATGGACCTACTGTATGGTTCCGTTTTTTCAAGTGTTGGTTATGGCAGAATTGTTGGTATTTTTGGTACTCTTTGTCCGCATCCCGGTTGGTTTTGTCTCGTTGTTCGGTCCAGGTGGCGGTGTCCTCATGTGGGTTGTTCGGTCACGTGGCGGTGGTTTCATGTGGGACTTTTCATCCGGTTTTTTCCTTTTGGCATCCTAGTTGGCTGGTTCCTGTTGTTTCGCCTATTGATGGGAGTGCTTTTAGGTGGGAATCGTCATCTGGGATTGTCTTTATATAGTTTTTTTTGCAGGCAAGGGTGTTGATTGCTATCCTGGTTGGTCATTGTCCGGTTGTTTGGCCTGTGATGTAGGGGGCGGTGCTTGCATGTTGGACTTGTCATCTAGGATCTGTTATGTTTGTTTTTTGGCACCCTTGTCTGCATCCCGGTTGGTTTTGTCCCGTTGTTCGGTCTATTTTGGCGAGCGTAGCGGTGCTTTCATGTGGGACCAGTCATCCGGGTGTTTGTTGTTGTTCGGCCTATGAGAGCATCAATGGTTTAGGAATGGGAATACCAACAGCTTGATGACGAACAAGGCCATCCGCTGTATATAGATATGTATTTGGGATTTCTTTTTTTGCAGGCAAGAGTGTTTTGATATCCTGGTTGATCTTGTCCCGTTGTTTGGCCTATGAAGTTAGGGGCGGTGCTTACATTTGGGGCTTGTCATCCAGGATCTTGTTCCCCCCTTCCCCCCTGTTTTGTTATATTTGGCTGTTCCCTTCCTCTTTTCTTTGCCTTTTGGCTGTGTGCAACTGTGTCGATATGACACACAGGGGTGGGGCCAGCCGCCGCTCATCCACATCCACGTGGGCGGCCTTGTGCGCAAGAGGTTCCATTTCTCGATTTATGCGTGTCATCCTTGCGCAGGGGCCATGCTAATCTTCTCTGTATCGTTCCAATTTTAACGGATGTTCCGAAGGACGCAAGAGGTTGTGAACAGGGGGAGTTGTAAGTAAGAAGATAAAAAATGAATCGATATCTTTTCTGTTTCCTTTTGTTTTTTTTTTCGCTTTTGCGCTCTGATAACTTTGTGACAATATATATATTTCAAGTATTTTCACTTAGTCCAGACGGCACCAGAGAGTCTGAATGCTTGTCTGGATATCTGGATTTGGCAAGTGGTAACTATGCGTGGCAATCATTGGATTGCTTTGGAAAGCTTGGTATAGGAGGAACTCAGCATGCAGATCGTGTGAATGCTCTACCCCAAGAAGTCTTTCGGAAGCGTGTATAGAAAATGCCAGCAGACCAATTGGGTTGGTAAATATGAAGATGGCACATGAAGTGCAAAGGCAAGGCCTCCTATGACTGGGAGGGAGATTCTGACGAGTTGTCGGCCATGGCTTGTGTGTGTGCTCCTGTGTGAATTGTCCAGATGGAAGCGTTGAATTGGCTGCGGAAGTGCTGGCAGAAGCGAAAGAATGTTATCCTGGCCGATGAGATGGGATTGGGGAAAACTATATCCGCTGCAGCCTTTGTCTCTGCGGTGCGATAATCTTCCGTTGCCGCTGCCTGTTCCCTCAATCTTCATCTCTCTAATATTTTGCGTTGCTGTTCCCTGATCAGTCTTCCAACCTCCATGTGTCTGGCAGTCGCGAAGTGCAATATAAATATATGACTTGCTTCGGAAGAAAGGGGTTCTATCTGGATGACTTGTGAAGGTTCTGTGAAAAAAAATTCACTTTCTATTTCCTTCAGATTTCTTCAGGAAATAGATCATTGAGACCTCGCATCGATCAAAGAGTCAATTGGCATCAGTGTTCTAACTTTCTGTGATATCATTGGTTTTCTTCTGTCAGTAGCGCAGTTTTCTGTCTCTCTGTCATTTGTATTAGCCACTTTGTCTGCGGTCCCAGCTCTCGTACGAGGAGTCTGAGTCTTGCTGCAAGCTATGTTGTTAATATGTGCACCTCACTGAGGACAGACTGTGAAATTGAAGGGACAGGGTTGATGGGTGCCCTGGCAGCAGTTGCATTGGTTCCTTGCAATTGGTCTGGGGAGGCGGGGATGGGAGGGGTTGTAGTAATATGTGACCGGTGGCTCCCAATGCTGTGGTTGTGAAATGTTCTGATATTCAATGTTCTAGGAGAGCTCATGGCCAAGCTATTGTTGGTCTTTTGTGGATCAAGTTATTTTCGAGGAGGTTAATGTGAGATGATTACGTGTATGGGGTTAGAGACATTTGGCCACTACCGTCTTCACCCGAATAGAACGCCGGGTCATTATAGCTGCATTTGGCCCAACTTTCAGTCCAGATGCAGCGATAATGACCGGGTGTTGTATTCGGGTGAAGACGGTAGGGTACCGAACGGTTCTGACTACTTAAAACCACCAGTACTGCTGAGGCACTTCTCTCCGGGGCTGGAAACACCCTGCGCGGTGTGCGCCAAAAAAACATGAAGCGGTGCTGGCCTCCTTTAGGCTGGCGCCGCCAGCCATTTTGCTGCGGAGGGCGAGCCCCGAAGGTTGGGGCTGCATGCTAGGAGTCAGCAAGGTGGTCAGCTTTGTTTCTTTGACTTTCTGGAATTGACAAGGAGCCCTTGACCAAATGGAAGGATGTGTGAGTGTGTACATGCATGATGTATCTGACTAATCTTGACTTGCCACGGGAATAGGAACCGGACTGACGCTCGCCAGAATGGATGTGGAGCCAGGGCCATAAGGACCTGCAAAAAAAATAAAAAATAAAAAAAATAAAAAAAATTGGAGGAGCCTCAGTCTTTAGGTCACAAGTTTTCCTTAAAGAATAGATAAGCAAAGAAACTTGTAAAAAGCTATCTGTGGGTACTTTTACCCAGTCATTGATGCGAAACCCACCGGGGGATGGAGCATAGTACAAATGGTAGTCGGATGAATCGCGCTTCAGTTGTCCGTATGTATGTCAAGTTGTCAACCCTAGTCAGGACTTTTTGCACCCTTGTAATGCACCTCCTCTCTCCTTTGCAACATGCATTTGCAACCTTTGTGAAAGAGTTGTGGCTGAGTTGGTCTGTGGTGTTTTGCTGTGTCAGGTTCACTACGAGTTCAAGGCATGGGCGCCTTGTCTTGTCCTGGTCCCTCTGTCGACAATGCCTAACTGGCAAGCAGAGTTTTCACTCTGGGCGCCGGATTTGAATGTCGTGGATTATCATGGCAGTGCGAAAGGCCGAGCCTTGATTCGTCAGTACGAGTTCTATGCCCATTCAAGTGGGGGAACTCCATCGGCACCTGGAGCTCCGAAGAGGCAGCGGGCGTACAAGTTCCATGTGATGCTAACGACATACGAGATGGTTCTACAGGATACCTGCTTTCTGAGGTCGATTCCATGGGAGGTCTTAGTGGTGGACGAGGGGCACCGGCTGAAGAACTCAGAGAGCAAGCTGTTCATGTTGTTGAATACATTCTCGACAGCTCACAGGGTCCTTCTGACGGGAACGCCATTGCAGAACAACCTAGGAGAGATGTACAACCTGCTCAACTTCTTGCAGCCGGATAAGTTTCCGTCCCTGGCAGCTTTCCAGGAGAGCTTCTCATCGTTAAGCACGGCAGAGCAGGTGGAGGAGTTGAAGAGGATGGTGGCACCACACATGCTGAGACGTCTAAAGAGGGATGCAATGCAGAACATCCCACCAAAGACTGAAAGGGTGGTGCCTGTAGAGTTGACTTCTGTGCAGGCAGAGTATTACAGGGCTCTTCTGACGAGGAACTACCAACTTCTCAGGCAAGGATCCAAGGGCAGCTCCCATACCTCGATGTTAAATATCGTTATGCAGCTTCGGAAAGTGTGCAATCATCCCTATCTCATGCCAGGGACGGAGCCGGAGGTGGGGTCGCAGGAGTTCTTGCAAGAGATGCGGATCAAGGCATCAGGAAAGCTGACTCTGCTGGATCAGATGCTTGGAAAGCTGAAGGAGGAAGGACACAGGGTGCTGATTTTCTCTCAGATGACAAAGCTCTTGGACATCTTGGAAGAATACCTGACCTACCGGTTTGGGCACGAGTCCTATGAGAGGGTGGATGGGTCGGTTGCTGTGTCTGAGAGGCAGTCATCCATTGCAAGGTTCAACAAGGACAAGTCACGCTTTGTGTTTCTTTTGTCCACTAGATCATGTGGGCTAGGCATCAACTTGGCAACAGCAGACACTGTTGTGATCTATGATTCAGACTTCAATCCCCATGCTGATATTCAAGCCATGAACCGAGCGCACCGTATTGGGCAGTCGAAGAGGTTGCTAGTTTACCGGCTTGTAACTCGTGCGAGTGTGGAGGAGCGCATCATTCAGCTTGCAAAGAAGAAACTCATGCTTGACCATCTCTTTGCGAACAAGGCGGGAAGCCAGAAGGAGGTCCGTGGCTTGTGCTGGTCCATTGTCTGATGTTCTTTTTTTAGAGGCTGCTTGCTGCAGGCATACATGGCAGCTTCTGTAAAGCTTAGTGCATGGCCCGCTTTTCGGTGTGCTTTAGGGCATACCTCACTTTTTGGTGTGCTGTGTTGGTCGAACTTGCAGCTATGGTTCTTACACTTTGTGCAAGTTTGTGGTGAGAACTAGGGGACAAAACACATGCTGGCATGATGCTTCCCTTGACCCCTGTCACGTTCTATTTTCGATGTGAAACCCTATGTATCTGTAACCTGTAGAGAAGTGGATGCTTTGTGCTTCAGCAAAGGTGCTGTGGAGATGCATTTTGGAATCATGCTTTTGATCTGTATGTTGTGTGTTTGGTGTGCAGGTGGAGGACATCCTCAAGTGGGGGACAGAGGAACTCTTTCAGGATCAAGGAGAAGAAGGTACGAACCCTGGTGGAGAGAGAAGGTTAACAACAGTCGTATTTTTCATCACCACTTCAAGACACCCTTCACCACTTCAGTGCGTTGGACTCACGGAATCTCTGCAGGTGTTGTTCTTTTTTTTAAGATGGAGACATTGGAGAGTGTTCATGTCATCTTATTCACATCTAGACTAATAGTTTGAGACTGTTGTTTGCGGAATAGAAAACTCTAGTGGATGCAGGGACAAAAAAAACTGCTGATGGCTGGTGTAACACAAGATTGCATTGTCTGTGCAGGGATTGGAACAATTACAGAAGAAGGGGAGGAGGGTGAACTGAAGCGCACAAAGAGGGTTGGGGGCCTGGGAGATGTCTATGAAGACCAGTGCCACAAGGCAGACCGTCCCAAGGCAAGTCGATCATGCTTAAGTCAGGGATCGCCGGTTAGTGCAAACCTGTATATATAATCCTTCTTTGTCTGTTTCAACTTTCAAGCGTTGAAGCACAATGTTTGTTTCAGGACAAAAAACATTAACCCACAAATGAATTGCGATGAAGCCAGTTCTTTTTACTGTAGTGGCACTGTGGCACACACGTCTTGTTCTGTGAATGCTTTATTTCCCTCCCTCCCTTAATAGCTGTCGACATGATGACGAACTGCTGGCATGCGGGCATTTTTGTTCCAACATGGGGAGATGATTTACAGCTGCTCTGTGCGGTGTGTTGTCCCGATGATGCCTGCACTGAAGATATGGTGGTTGTTGGGGTAATGTGCCGCTCAGTTATACCATCGTGTGTTCTCTCTCCTCGCCTCATGACCAAGATGCAGCAGCTGGCTTTGCTCTGTCTTTTTGCATGTCTTATCTGTTTGGTGCTGCTAATATTTTGAATCCCTGCGGCCTCCCAAAGCTGGTGAGACCATGCAGGTAAAACCGTGTGCGGATGGAGAGGTGGTGAGTCCTCTCTTGACGTCCCTTTGTAGGGGGTGAATTCTACGAAATAGAACACCATTTTATTTTTAGGCCGGCAGTGTTTATAGTGAACTTAATATTGAAGGCATTTCTAAATCCAGAATTTCTCTGTTCGGGTGCGCTATGTGGATCTGAGACCGTATGCAAAGGATGTTACAGTGACGGCATGGTCATTGGTGGTACATGTAGTTCTTTCATCCTCACCTGTAATCAATGTGATATTTGTTCCGACTGTACGTACCTAAGTTCTTACAGGTGACTGTAGTGAATATGGTGAAAGCATAGTCTTACCCCATCAGTAATGGTGGAAGGTCGAGGTTCCAAGGGTTCGGTTGTTCGCCGATGGAAGTGGTAAACTCGTTGCCGTTATTTGGTTTGGTACAGCTGTCAAAGATACTTGGGACTGTACTTATTTGGTTTTCCCTGACAGCATCTATTATCACCACTACTGTCTTCCCCCAACTAGAGCATACGGTCTTTGTAGCTGTATTTGGTGCAACTTCTTTCAGTCTATATACAGTGGTAATGGCCGTACGTTCTCTCCACGGGAAGACAGTAGCATGCCAGCTCCCTGTGTGTCCAGCTTCTGGCTATCCCTGGCCTCTCCTGCTGCCCCTCCTTATACCGTCTGCATGCCAGAGACTACAGGTGTACTATAACTGTTTGTGCACCACAAAACCTTGCACGGATAAAAGGGACAAAGAAGGAAGACAAGAACAGCCCAGGAAAGGAAAAAAAATCACACACAAAAAAAAAGTGCGCTACTGGTTCATCTTGGATGTCCAACCATTGTCCACGGAGAACGACCTGTTATTTGACACATAATGCACAATCAATTGTTCTTCAAGTCTTTGATAGCTACTTTCGGACTCGGAGATAAGCTGGTTTTCTGCGAAGTCCATAGGTGACCGACCTAACGGCCGCCCGACTTCCCGGCCATTTTTTAAGGGTTGGCAGTTGCTCTCACTGTGTGTTGAAGACCTTCCCTGCTGTTAGATAAAGACCAGACATGTGGAAGTGGAAAGGAAAAAGAAGATCCAGAAAAGTGGTTGAAACTTGAAACTTGAAAGACTCGAAAATGGAGAGGAAAGGTAGAAGCTCATTGCATGCAGGACACCACGATGCTGACGAGTCGGCAAATGTCCAAGGAAACTCTTTTGCAAACCACGTAAGGCTGAGGGCTTTCCATAACCTTAACCTTCGATTCTCACTTCAACGGACTTAATTCCTAATAATGGAATAGCAGCACGGGCTGCATTTTCAGCAGTAGCTTGAGCAACATAAAAAAATTGGTTCAGCGATGAGATCCTTGCAAAAAACCCACTGAACCAGAAGAGGACAAAGATTTGGTATCTCCAAAAGAATCTGATGTTATGGCGATGAGTGGGCAAATGTTCCGAGGAAACTCTGTCGCAGCCATGCCCAGTCGTTGGAGGACTCGAATGGAGAAATGCAGAGGGAAAGAAGAAAGCCGTGACATGTGGGAAAGCCACTATCCTGATGAGCGGCAAAAAGTCAGACGAAACTGTCTGTGTCAAAGTCGTGCTTTTTCTGTTACCTTGTGTTAGCAAACCTTACACGGCACCGATGTCAGTATGGCACGATTACAGGCAACAATGAAGTTGGTTTTTTTTTTTCCTGAGCTAGGACTGGGGGCGTTGTGCGATGGAATAGAAGATCTCCCTCTTGGCTTGTATACTTATGGGGCAGGCTTGTATTCTTCTGGGTGTCAACAGCTAGATGAGCAACATTAGGAATCCTCAGTTGGCAGTTACAAGGAGTGGACAGAGTAATAAAAATTATTATAGTTTTATACATCTAGGTTGGCGTGTGGCAGCTTCCCCCCTTCTCTTTCTTGCAACACTTCATTGGGTGTAGCAACCAGCTGCGCTAGGCCCGTTGGTGCTTCCCTTGTCTCACTATATCGGGCAAAATATCTGCCATCAGGAATTAATATCGATTATGTGCTTATTGCATCCCCAAGGTGTTGGGATTGGACCGGGTGATCTCCCAGTTCATGAGTTCTAAGCGATAAACAAGTATGTGAGAAGTTGAAAAGCCGGGAACGTTTGCTGATCAGTTTTGTTTGGGCTAGTACTACTTAGTAGTACTCAGCACTGATCAGTTCATGAATGTACTCGTTATATCCCCAAGGTGTTTAGGTTTGCAGCTTAGCACTGATCAGTTACAGGAACAGTTGAAACTTGAAACCCCCTGAAGATTTGGTGATCAGTTTCTATTGGGTTACTACTTAGTACTGATTGTTTACTATGCCGTCGTAGAAAAAGCATGCTTTTTTGTTGTTGACAAATCACACCACAACTAAGGACGGCCATGCATGACGAGTGAAGTTTCTCTCTCTCTCTCTCTCTCTCTCTCTCTCTCTCTCTCTCTCTCTCTCTCTCTCTCTCTCGTTTGCTTGCTCCATGTTTCTCTTAAAAAAAAAAAAAAAACTCCACATCTCAACCCGGAAGACGGGGGCCAATACCCAGATTTGGCTCTTGCTGGAAACCGGGTCCAGTGTCGCTTTCTCCTAAGAAGCTTCATGCTATTCCTGAACAAAGACTAAGCTGGATTAACATGACAAAATAGCAAAAAAAGGAGGAACCTGCCTTCTATCTTTTCACCCATTCTCCAGTTAAGCCCTGGAACCGACCGCTGTTTTTCGTCTTTCCCATTGCCTCCGACACCTCCTCCTCTCTGTATGCTCTCCTTAAACCCTAAACCCTACTGACCTCAGTGACGTGGAGACCAAGTCCCTATTTACATAAAACCCTAGTTGTCTAAATCCACTAAGCTGAATTTATGCCCGCTAAGCTGTTTTCCTCTATCATAAACCTAGCTTATCCTGTCTATTTTTTCTTTTTCAACCCGGAATGTACTGGGGCCATTACCCAGGTGGGCTTGTGCGGGAAACCCGATCCAGCGTCCCATTCACTGCAACCAGCAAACACAAACTGGACAAAGTAAGGCCAAAACAGAAATGAAAATCACAAGTAATAGCTCTGTTTATCTCTATAGATCCATAATATCCCCTATCGCTTCCTTCAGCCTCTTAAGTTTCTTGCCCTTCCATCCCAATTTTTTTTTTTCGTGTCCGTCTTTTTTTTTTTATAACCCAAACGCACACAGCCCCGTCTATTCTTGCGACACCAGTCCGGTTGATTATCACGTAGCAAACATGATACAACAAGGACAATGCAAAAAGAGAGAGAGAGAGAGAGAGAGAGAGAGAGAAAGTACCGGTACGAAAGGGGAGGACTGCGGCCCCAAGACAGCCTGCAAGTTAGCCTCCCCTTCCCCTGTCATGAACCTGCCTGACCCTCGCTCACTTTTCGTAATGTGGACCTCTTGTTCATTTGGGATGTGTAGTTGGTCTATGATGAGGCAGCAGTGATGAGGCTCCTGGACCGATCCGAAGATGCAGGCGGAGAGAACATGGAGGTGGACGAGCAAGAGAATGATATGTTGGGGTCCCTGAAGGTAGGCACTTGTTTGATAGGATGTATCAAATGGCTGCTGTGTGCACCACTGTCAGGATCAACGAGCCCTGCGCCTTTCGAAGGCCAGCCAAGTGGGCTACAGCTCACAGCAAAGAGAAGGGGACTCACGTTTTTTAGGTTTCTTTGAATTCTTTCACTTTTGCAAGTGATGCTGATAATTGTGAAACACAGTCTCTATGGTTTTGAAACTTTGGCGGTGATCATGGTAAAGAGGAAAGCTTTTTCTGCACTCGTTGTTGGACTCTGGAGAGCATGACTCTCATGGCTGTGTAATTCTTAATCTGCGATCAGGAGAACATAGCCATGACAGTCATAGAACTCTCTGTTTTTTTGTAGTTTTTGCAATCATTCAACTTACGGTGGTCAAGAGCGCATGATCTTGACGAAAACTACGGGCCAAGTACCATGACCGTGTTGCAACGAAAAGCATGATGGTGGTGGTGATAGTGAAACACAATTTGTGATGATGAGGAGCATTATTATTTTGGTTAAACTCTTCAGAAAGAAGTTTACTATGAGCAAAAAAAGGCATGGCTGAGTTTCATTATTGGATATAAGTCGATTCTGTGCACTGATTTGCCCAGATGCAAACAGGGGGCTCACTCTTCATCTGTTCCTCTTATGCAGCACATCTGTCTGTCATTTTGCTTCTGATGTTTGTCGGCCCTGGGGACGGAAGTCTGGAAGAGGGGTGTAAACTTTAAACCACCAGTACATCTGGAGAATACGAACGAGTCTCGCCGAAAAGTTAGGGGACTTGGGACAGGGCACACCTGGGAGCAGGCAGAATTATTTAATTTTTGGTTCAGGGCTGTGCCTGGTGCCACCCCACGACATGAAATTTTTTCTACTGGCCCTTCGGACGCCTTGTCCCAAGCAATCGGAAATTGTAGGAGAGGTTTAATCGGAGTCTCAGCTCGGCTGGGCCATGTACTGGTGGTTTCCGTCTACTGCTTATTCATCGAGACCCTCACAAAGAGCCCCAATCAGAGAGTGATATGCTCCACAGGACTCTTGCGATGGGGGAATTTAACATACGAGTTCTGGTTCGGCAGACTCGCCTATCTTGCTGTCCAAGGAAGTGGTGGCTTTATTTTCCTAACAAGCGATCAAATTTGTGAGTGTTTCAAAAGTGATATGCTCTCCTAAGAATCTTGTACTTAACGGACAATCCTGTACATCATTTTTTTATTTTTTTTTGCGCATAAATGATAAATCTGTTTGATAAATGTGTTTGTGTATGGTCTGGCACATCGGTCGGTTTGCCTTTGCAGTCCTGGGAGCACCTGGATGAGAAAGAAGATGATATGGATGTTGCACCAGAGGAGGCCCAGAAGGCAGCTGAGGCAGCAGGGGAAGGTAGCAGGGGTACGAAGAGGAAGATAAGTCCAGAAGACGAGGACAACAAGTGGGATATGCTGCTTCGCTCTAGGTGAGTTGAATGATGGACAGCTTCGCCTCGCTGTATGGTAAATGTTAAACCTTTTTTTTTTTTTTTTAATAAAATTATAAATGTTAAACCACCCACCGCTACCTCCGAGCCTGTTTTTGCCGACCCTGAATTTCACTGCACACCAATTTTTGCTGAGCGTGGGTCCCATTGTATTTTTTTTTTCTGGTACTCGTCGAAAATGAAACAAACTAGGGAAATTTTGTCTGGCGCCCCTGTATTTTCCATTAGTTTGCGCCGCGCCCCTCCGACATCTGATTTACCCTGTCGCGCCCCTGGGTCTAAAAATCTTTTCTGCAGGCCCCTGTCGGTAGTGGCTGCAACTTTCCAGGACACCCTCCCTCAAGTGGCGGTCCCATTCCATCGGGCTCTGCACCATATGGCCTGGTAAGGGGCACCCGTCTTCTTGTGCTGCCCCTGTGGCAGTGAGGCGTTGGAAATTTGAATTCAATTTCGAACCCTGTTGTTGTTGACGCGCCGACGCTCGTGAAGGCCAACCTCCTGTCCTCTTCATTTTCACTCCCCGTCTAGCATCACAAGGAGAGTGTCAGCTGCCCTCTTCCTTTTCGCCCGTCGCTGTGCCTCTGCTCTGTGTTCATGCTATTCTCTTCCCTGCGAGTTTGTTTGTGTGTGTGTGTGTTTGTGTGTTTGTGTGTTTGTGTGTCCCCCCCCAGCCGCGGATGACCTCATGCTACTTCCATCTAAAGGATGAGCAAACCAACTCCTGCTAGCAGGTGCTCTCACGTGCCAATGATGTTTCTTCTTAATAAAAAAAAAAAAAAAACGATGAGCAAATCGAATGAATCTACCGCTAGAACATGGAAATGTACACTGCCACACTTGTTTGTGTGTGTGTGTGTGTGTGTGTGTGAGTGAGAGAGAGAGAGAGAGAGAGAGAGAGAGAGAGAGAGAGAGAGAGAGAGAGAGAGAGAGAGAGAGAAATTCCCCTGCGTGCCTCCAATGGCAACAGAGGCACACCGAAAAGATTGATAGTACCGGTAGGGGCATATTGGAAATTTTTCCAACGGGTATCCGGTAGGGGCACGATGCAAATTTGATGTGGGTCCGGTTGGGGGCACTACGAATACTTACAAGGCGCAAAGGACACCAGGGTTTATGGAAAATTTGACTTCTGGTCAGAGGGGTGCGACAGGGTAAAACGGCTGTTGGAGGGGCGCGATGCAAATTAACGGAAAATACAGGGGCACCAGACAAACTTTCCCAACAAACAAACGAACAAAAAAAAAAAAGAAAAGAGGAAAGAAAAGGAAAAAAGCAACTGCGCTAGGGATGTAAAAGCAGCTGGATGCAGAACATTGGGCACCTGTGAGAAGAGTATGCTGTCCCAACAGGCGTTACAGCCCTCAGCCGGACACGGCAGTAGGAAATAAAAAAAAGAAAAAAAGGCAAAAAAAAGCTTCAACTCTTGGGACGTGAAAGAACACGGGCTACATGTGAGAATCCGCCCTCCCAATGGGCGTCACAGCCCTCAGCAAAACACGGCATTAGGACCCGAAAAAAAAAGGAAAAAAAGCTTGGCTACCAGAAACACCCACCACTTTCCTCCTCCTTTTTTTCTTTTTTTTAATAGTAAAAAACCGAGATCCTCATATTCCAAAAACAGTTTGAGATCCAGCGGCCTAGCTCAATTGGTTAGGCACGCAAGTGGCATTCAGGAGGTTGTGGGTTCAATCCCCATGGCCGCCTGTAGCACTCTTGGTGCCAACCAACTGAGATAGTCAGCTGGATCCTCCCAGTCGTCATCAGTAAGGTCTTCAGCCAACACGGGTGTGAGTGCGTGTGTGAGTGCGTGTGTGAGTGCGTGTGTGAGTGGGTTGAGTGTGGTGTGTGGGAGAGTGTTGGCTTTAGACACTACTGTTACTCTATGGGGGTGGGGGAAGATGAATAGGGAGGCACAGTTACCGGCAAAATGCTCGGTCCTTGTGTTAGCCGGGCC
>BFEA01000158.1:721691-732267 GCA_003427395.1 Chara braunii | reverse complement strand
AAAAAAAAAAAAAAAAAGAAAGTTGAGGTCGGGGGGGCGGGGGTGTTCCGAGGGGGGAGGAGATCAAAACCGAGCAACGAAGTAAACTAGAAAAAAAACTTTGTAAGGGACAAACTAGCAGGAGGACATTTTATCTTATGGCAACAGAGGTCGCTCAGTTTTTAGTTCTATGGCGGAGTTTCCGTACCCAAAAAAAAAAAAAAAAAAAAAAACACTTCAAAAAAGTGAAGGACCCCTCAATTGTTATTGTGGTTCTGCCTGCAGGTGGGAGAAGATGCAGAGTGAAGAGGAGGCAGCACTTGGTAGAGGGAAGAGGAAGCGGACGGTTGTTTCCTACAACGAGTCTCAGGCTGTCCGGACAGTGACGGAGCCGGGAGATGAGGTGAGTGAAAAGAGCACCGGGGAACCTTTGCCTTTACCTTGCAACCCCCAGGTGTTCAAGTAAGTTTCTTGCTGAAGACTTCCATTCTGGATCCTGTTGTGATCTTTGTTCTGTCAAACGTAAAACACGCTGGAGTTTTCAGTTAATAGCCACGGCATGTGGAAACGAACTGGGTTTAACGAGCAAATGCTGTTCATCGGCGATGTTTACCAGAGGCGAGGAAGTAATTGAAGTGTAAAAGGTAAGGTAATGAACCTTTAGGGATTTAGTCAATGCAAAAAAGGATTGAGAAAAGGATTTGGGCAATGGCTTTTAAGAGAGAGCGAAATCTTGGTCCGTTCACCTGGATCCCGTGAGATGCGTGACATGCAGTAGTTTACACAGGGCAGATAGTTGTGTTTGTCTTTGATGTGTGCTTGTCCGCTTCTCGTCTGTTCTGGTTGTATGGTGTTTTTGTTCCTAGGAAAAAAATTGGTTGCTGACCCTTGCTCTGTTCCTTTGAATGCCCTTTTGGAACTGCTCATCTCCACAGACGGAGGAAGAGGAGCCTGCCCGCGAGTACACTGAAGCAGGCAAAGCACTAAAGGAGAAACTGTAAGTTCACTTTTCGCCGTCTTGTCTACCTTCTGCTGTGTTGCGTAGCATTATTCATGTCCAAATTCCAATCCACTCTCATTGGCTTGCCATGGCTGCATACAATTTTAAAGAATCCTTCTTCAGGCTCCTCTTCGGTTTTCTATGCTCCAGAGACTCAGGGGTCATGATAAAAACCAGTGTTGTCGGTGATCTGAGAATGAAAGCGTGCTGGTCAGTGCTGCAGGAGTGATAGTTAAATGCCTGTGTTCTATGAATATTGAGATGATGATGCTGAAGCCAATACTAAGGGAGTAATGGAACGATTGGAGTTCCCGAGCGAGATGCCATCTGTGACTTAAGTGCACGTACTGGGACTTCATCTGTACCCAGAAAGCATGAACCTAGTTGCACAAATGCCCTGTCTGACTTTTCTACAGGTGGACAGAAACTTGTTTTGCACTCCTATGTGCCTCCCCAGGACGTATACCTCCACTTTGTTCATTGCCTGGGTGGCACGTCAAATAAAAGAAAACATTGTTGTTCTTAGCAGTCATAATATTAACATGGCTGTATGGTCAGCGCTTGCACCACATTCTCCTGGCATCTCAACCAGTTTGTTCAGGTGCAAATGTCTGCAATTTGTCCTGCAGCACTTGCTTTGCCTGCGTGGGCCGGTTCACATCTTGCAACTTGCAAGCATTGTCATTTCCCGTCCTCAAATGTGTGGTATTGCACTTATGGGGAAGTTTGCCTCCCTGTGTAGTCCGTGAGCAGAGTGGATTTGGGACCCGCTGGCTGGTAGCTGGAATCCTGCCAAAAGCAAGACGGGAATGCGGCAGGAATGCGTTGCTTGGCAATCTCTTCCTGTATGCAGGATATGTTGACATTGTGGCGACATGCAATGCGTCTGACGTAGTTTTGGCTGTTGTTGGGTTTGCATCTGTGCAGTGCCAAGCTCCGTGCACGGCAGAAGGAAAGAATCGCGAACAGAGGAAAGGTTCAGGAGCAGGCTGCAGCAGCTGCGGCGGCGGCAGCCAAGGCAGCTGAAGCGGCCAAGCAAGCCGCAGCAGAGGCGGCTGCCAAAGCCGAGGCAGCAGCAGCAGCAAGTAAGGCGATGGCCTTGCAGAGTCAGGTGCCTTCTTCAGGGTCGATGGGTCCACCTAGGATGGCTATTCCAAGCACGCAGGTGCCAAGCTCGGCTCACAATCAGCGACACGGGAGTCTAAACTCTTGGCATGGAGCGAGCCCGGTGCAATGGTCGCTTCACCTTGGGGGCCACAAACTATCGCAATCGAGCCCACAGCAACTCTCACAATCTCAAGATCACCAGCAAATGCAACCTGGTGGCCACGGATCTTCATCTTCTCGAGGGCTGGGATCTGCGCATGCGAATGGAGAGGGGCGAAGTACTGGTGGCCAGGATTCTCAGTCTTCACAGAACTTGCAGAACGGAGGTACCGGGGATGGAAAACCTGTCTCAGCGGCACCTCATCTCCCTACTTGTTCATTTCAAGGAACATCTCTGCCCCTGTCTTCATCCCAAGTCACAGCTGATAATGGAGCCAAAAAGACTACATCCGTGGATGGCAGTCAAAAGGGTAACACTGGCCTCGTGAAGGTGACATCTATCAACAATGTCGAAACCAGCCGTGAGGGGAATGTATCGTATCCTCATAGGATCTACACTGTGCTGGGCATACCAATTGGGCCAAAAGGAGCAGGGCATGTGACTCCAACAGCAGCGTCCATGGCAGCTGCGGCGCAGGCTCTTGCTGAGGCTAATGCCCGGTGGAAAGCAGCTCAAGCAGTCCGAGAGAAGAGGACCTCTGCAGCAGGGACCGGACAGCTGCTTGCGTCCACAGCTCCGTCATTATCCCAACAACAGCAGCAGCTGGCATCATCCTCGTCGCAGCGGCCCCAACCCAGCCAAGCGGAGGGGTACATGCAGCCACCACAGCAGGCTCCTTCCCTCACACGGTCAGAGCTGCAATTGGACTTGTCCCAACCACCCGTTTCAAGTTCTGAGCCCTCGATACAGCTGCAAAGTCAGTCGCAAGTGCAGCAATCAGGAGCACAAACAGGTTCAGCGAGTGGTGGTGGAAGCGGTGTGGGTGGCCTTTACTTGTCACAAGGCCTCCGCCCCCTGGCACCAAGGTCAGCACCAGCAGGAAGCAGCGCTGCAGCAGCGACCATGCCATTGTTTAGTAAACTTCCGTCGGTACCTGATTCACAGCAGCACCAGCTGCATCCTTCCCAAAAACCAGAACAGCAGCACCAACAACCAGCATTGCATACGAACAAGCAGCAGCAGCAGCAGCAGCAACGGCAACAGCAACATCAGTTACTTCAGCAACAGCATTTACAACGATTGCAACATCTTCAGCACCCAAAACAACAACTTCAGCAATCATCGTCTCAGGTGTCCACAACATTGCAACTTGCACAGCAACAGCAGCAGCAACAGCAACAGCAACAACTCCTCATCAAGCAGTCGCTGATGAACTTGCAGTTTCCACCACCTCCCCAGTTGCAGCAGCCGAGCTCTCAACAACAGGGTCAAACTCAGCCATCTTCATTGTCATCAAGTAGTGTAACTCTTCCGCCAATGCCGCCGACTGTTCTGAAACCCAGGCCAGGATCTCCACTCATCAGCTTCGGGAGCAAAGCACAGCTTAGTCAGGTATACAGCGACTGGGCACGCTGCCTTTTGACTGGTCAGGACCCAGTCTGCCTCCTTGATGGTGCCTCTCGCTCAGTCTTTGCCTTTGTTTGACTTGCAGTATGTATGTATTGACTTAGTGTTTGTCACTTTGGAGGCCACTGGCCAGTCCAGGGTGCAGCAGGGAAGGTAGGACAACCTGACCATTGCAATCATAGGTGCTACCACTATCAGGGGCACAAGCAGGAGGTACTCGCAGCAGGCAGTGGGTAACTCTGACTGATGATTGCTTTCGTGTTTCCTAAAAAATCCCGTTTCGTTGAGCATTCCAGCGTTCATCAAGCGTTAAAGCTTCAGCGATTGTTTGGAAATGACTGGGGTTATATTGAGTTTTAGCAGGTGATGCATGCATCATTGGTTACTGAGGAGGAACATGTCAAGGGGCAATTGTCGATTGTTTTCATTTGTTTACGGTTCCATTGGGGAGATGCCAGGGAGTGGGGATTCACCTACAAAAGCTCGCTCGTTCTATTGTATGTGGCTTCAGCGAATGTTTGTAAATGGTTTGCTGCATAGAGTTTTAGCAGGTGATGCATCCATCATCCGTCATCGACGAGAAACTTGTCAAGACTCGAGGGGCAATCGCTGACTGTTTTCATTTATTTGCTGTTCCATTGCAGATGCCAGGTAGCGGGATTGATCTACAAAAGCTTGCTCATTCTTTCCTATGCGGCCCAGGATCAGGAATCTCAACATCAGCCATGAAGCATATGGTGATGTCGGGGAATTCGGATGGTTCGAACCGGAGGTCTCTGTCTCATGCATCAAGCCAAATGGACCACGCGCAGGGTTCACAAGCGTCATTCATGTTCAACATGGGTAAACAGCAGATGCCTCCATCGCCAGCTGTAGGAACTCCACGGGACTTGCATGGACTCACGGACATGACAGCACCGGGTCCTGTGGGTCCTAGCCTTGTACCAATACACCCGAAGGCTGGATTAGGTGCCTCAGGTGCACATTCTTCTGCGAACCATCCCGCTGTCCCTCCAATGCACCTTCCGTTTCCTCACGCATCTCCAACACTGCATATATCACCCCTTCTACATGACACCCAGCAATCGCCTGCGGCATTACAAGCGGCCGCAGCGAGATTGTATAGGAACAATCAAAGGCTGGCTGCCAAGGCCCAGGGACAAGCCAAGGTTGCTGCTAGTCTGACCAACTCTTCCATGTCCAACTTCAGTTCAGGCTCAAGGATGGCTGCGGCTGCTGCAGCAGCTGTCGCTGCAGCATCACAAACACAACAGAATCTCCAAGCAAGGGGCGCACTGCACTCTCGGCTCCCACTTCACAGCAGGGACACCAGCAGGGCAGGACTAGAGCAAGGGAAGGGCCTCGTCGGTGACCACGGGCTGGGTATGGAAGCAGCAAGGCAAAGTGAAAGAGGCACTGGTGGTCCAGGAGGGACCAGCCAGCCACAGGGCGGGTTGTCTTCATCGTTGACACTCGGCAAAACGGTGGTTCCTCGACAAGAGCAGGCATCGCGTGCCTCATCCTTGTCGGACAAACCCTCTGAGGAAGTATCACGGAACTTTATGGAACGGACTGTTCAAGGATCTCATCATGATGGCTCGAAGGCAAGTCATTCAAAGCCGGCACAGAGTCCTGAACCGGTGTCGAAGTCGTGTGAGCGAGGAGTGGAGCGTGCAGTGGGAGGACTACGAATCGTTGTGAAGAATGTGAAGAAAGAAAGCAAGGCGGGCGCATATGCGAGCGAGGAATCCTCTTCGGATGATGAAGAGGATGACAGTCAAGAGGAAAGAGATGCAGAAGCAGAGGGATCATCTTGGACAGAACAAGAGAATTATGCCCTCTGGAGTGGTGTGAGGTGTTATGGAAAAGGGGCTTGGGATAAAATGCTTGAAGATCCATCGTTACACTTTGCCAAGGGCCGCACGCTGGGCAATCTTGCGGCACGGTGGAAAGCAGAGGAGATGAAAATGTTCGGTGCGCCTCTGAAGACATCCAAACGAGAGAAAGGAAGGAAGAAGAAGAAGAGGAGGAAGAGGAAGAAGGCGAAGAGCAGGTTGGGGCACAGTGCTGGAGAGACCAGCTGTGACCCTGATACTCGCAGCTCGCAGATGGGTGGCAGGCCGAGTGATGCAGAGAGCAGTGAACAGTCAGAGGAGGATGCCAGTGGCAGAGACAATGATGGAAATGGGCCACGACGAAGAAAGAGTGGCAGCGCCATGGTGCTGCACAGCTCTCAACTTAAGTCAGAGCGGCACAGCGAGCAGGACCGTGAGGAAGGCTCCAGGACGGAGAAGAGAGAAGTCTCAAGAAAACCAACCGGTGCTCTGTCAGAAGATGAGAGTGTGGTGAACAGGGACAGAGTGTCGGATCATGGATTGCAACGGACGAAAGACAGACTCGACAAGGCTACGAGTCGAATCGCTGGGAACAGTGATGTGTCATTGCGGAAAAGGGGTTCTGATCGTGAAGAATATGGAACTGGCAGAAAGAAGAAGAAAGTAGAACGTGATGGTGCTGAGATGGAGGAGCCTGTCGGATCAGGTGAAGGGGATGATGCTCAGGCTAGGGAGGTTGAGGGCGGTGCAGGCCAGAAGGATGATGACCGGTCTGTTAGGCGGGCTGAGAAAGCTGTCGACGCGGCTGACCCATCTCAGAGAAAGTCAAAGTTCAGAGCGGAAGAGTCAAGAGTGGGTGCGAATGATCCAGTTTCTAGGCAGTGGCAATCTGGCTTGCGGAACGAGGGTGACAATGCTCAAGCATCCTCCGACTCCACGGTCTCAGGGTCAGCCAAGTTCAGGTCTCGTGTATCCACGCCTCCACATGCTGGCACAGACGAACATGTCATGGATGATTCAAAGGCATTGGTACCTCTATATTCTGCTCAGCACCAGGAACACTCTGCTCGAGCTTATCGAGAGGATGGAAATGGAGGTGCAAGCAGAGCCAGCAATGACTCTGCTACCGGGCCTGGGGCAACAAGGGGTGCCAAGAATGGCAGCGTGGTGAGGCCGGGTGATGCCGAGACTCCTGTAAAGCCAGATGAGATCGGAGAGCTGGACTGCCGGAGTGGGCAGCAGGTCCTCCCTGGTCCATCAGGTGCAAGTCAAGTGCCCACTGATGGGACCAGCAAACTTCCGCACTGGCTTCGTCAGGCTACATCAGGCATTCGCCCAGCCGGGCCTCCGGTCGTGACACCACCAGCTCCACCTGTGATCACCGGACCACCCGTGCCTCTGCATCACAGAATTGCGGCTGCTCCTATGCGGCCAACACCAGCCCCATGGCAGTCTATGCCTCCTGCCATCCTCGCTGTGGCACAGGCCACCGTCTTTCTTTTCCGAAACCACAAACCGCTTCTGTCACCCTTTGCTCACCCTCCACCCCTGCCTCCTCCCAGGGATCTCCCTAAGCTATTGAAAAAGAAGAAGCTGAGGAGGGCAAGTGGCAAGCATCCTGGATCTGGTGCTGGGAGGGAGGGGAGTGGGGGCTCAAAGGGACCGGGCTGTGCATTTGCGGGGAGCCTTATGGGAGGAGGCACAAGGATGATGGGCCCGCTGATGGGCACTGCAGGCGGCTCAACCTCGTCATCGTCCTCTCAGCAGCCCAGGTCAGCATCTGCCTTGTCTCATTTTGCAACCCTCTCCCCATCGGCCGTGCCGCCCCTCTCACCATCCTTTGTCAATCTGGGTGCTGGCTCTGGCATGCCAATGAATCAATCATTGACCATGATGTCCCCTGTCCTGCCTCTCTCCTCGAAAGCCCTGGCAGATTCGGCAGGGTCATCCCATGCGCCGCCTCTGACCCTTCCTGGGTGGCCGTCGTACGTGAGCGACGCAAATAAGTTAACACTGGACACACGCCCATCCACACACCTATTCCTTTCTCCCGTCGCACCCCATCAAGGTGTCAGCCCAACGTCCACGCCCCAGCAAGGCCTTCGGTCTTCCAAGGTGGGGATGGACATGGATCTTTCGTCAAAGCTGGCTAACAGAGCACCGTCTCCCTCACCCTCTTCCTCCACTCTGTTTACCATGGAGTACATCCATCCTCCCAGTTCAGCACCAATGATGTTGGCCCAGTCGTCCGCACAGCCCTCAGGCTTAGGAACTCATCATCAACCTGCAGGTGGAGCCTTTTTATCATCAAAAACATTTCAGCTGGATTCACCAGCAGCGCCGGGTGGAAAGCCTTCCTCATTTCCTGGCGTGGGGAAAACTCCCGTGCGCTCCTCGTCAAGTTCACCTTATCTGGACACGGCCTACCTGCCTGCCAGGGCAGCACCCTCCTTCCCAGCCCATCTTTCGTGGATGACAGCCCACATGCCTTGTCCCTCTCAACAGCAGCCATCCATTCACCAACTCATGCCTCCCTCCCAATCGTCACGAGGACATTCGTCCATCATGGTGCCCGCTCTGTCAACACAAGCGGGTTCTCCGGAGGACGATGTAGCAAGGAACGGTGGTGCGAGGTTTGACGAGGGCGGGAAGCAAAAGAGTAGGTCAGTACACCACCACATTAGAAGTAGATTGCGAAGGGAGAGACATGGGGAGGACGTGCGCCGTGAAGGGGCACAGAGAGGTGGTGACTACGGTGGTGGTTCAGGTGCCGAGGACTCGACGGATGAGACTGTGTCCGATGATGAATTGAACTAAGGGACAAGTGACAGCACAGTGTCTGGAGCAGAGAGGACAGTTAGTGCTTCCGCTTCCCGTGCCCTGTGCTGCCCCTGCGATGTGTGAGCTCGTCTTTCACAAATCTGGTGCTTGAGCCAGTCTGCAGAGGAAGACAGAGCTTATTAGCACGGTCTTATCTTATTCTTTTGTGGCGAGTGAGGTAATTCTTTTTGCAGAACAGGTCAATTCCCTGCTTGTACAAAGTGATGATGGAACAGTGTTGGCACCTCCCGTACCAATCAACAGGTGTTTGTAAATGCCTCTACCCCCCCCAAGTTATGGCACCGGATATGATCCCCCGGGACTATGGAACACTCCTTGCACTGCGCCATCGGTCCCGCTTCGCCCTGGCTAGTTTTGCCACTCCTTTCGCTTCTTGGGGGGTTGTTGTATTGCATGAGGGCTGTCGGCGGGCGGGGGGCGACGAGGTGTAGTACGAAAGGAGGAGCGACTTGGGCGTTCCACGGAACGGGATGAAAGTAGTAGTTCGATGTGGATGATGGACCTGGACATGGTCCGCCGACGGTTGGATATATGAGCCACCATTGGGATGTAAGTTGCTGTAGATTGGGCAGGATCACCAAAATTACTGATAATTTTCTTTCTTTGCAAAATTTAGACATAGAGGCAGGCAGGCAGGCAGGCAGGCAGGCAGGCAGGCGTGGAATACAAAAGTTTTTTTCTTTTGTAAGGTGTGTGTGAGTAGGTCCTTTGGGTAGTTAGTGTCATGTTGCTGGTCCGCTAGCAGGGCCAGTTTGTGCGTGAGGTATCCAGGTTATTGCTGATAGTTTTTAACTTTTAATCGTTGGTGAATTAATAATTTCAGCCACTCTTTTCCTATTTTTCCATCTCCTGGAGTGTCCCTCTGCGATACGAGTCCCCTCCATACTGCTTTGTGAATGTCAAGTCATTCTTCCATGGGTGTGCTCTTCTTAATCTCCGACCGTCTTGATTTGTTTGCCTTCCTCTGTGGTATTTGTTTGTGTGCATTTTTGCCGCCTCCCTTGCTCTCGTTTCTTTTATAATATGACTACCAACTCGAGAACCATCTCGCTAATCGGAAAATTAAACAATGTTCTACACATTTATTTGCAACCCTTCTTTTAATTTGAAGCTGTGCCTACTATGCTATACTAGCAGCTATAGTAAACACATTACCTTGGAATGGCCAGACTCTTTATATATAAGGCTGTTTCGCCTGGGACACGCGTGAAATCTTTGGCGGAGGTGCAGATCTGGAAACGCTTTCCCCTTTCCCTGTCGGCTGGCTAGTTGACATTTCCATTCACCGGGATCGTCGGCGGGATGTTGTTCATCTCATCCTGCCCTGGTGCGGGTTGATCCGATGGAACAAATTTAGAATTTTAGATGGGTTAAAGGAGGGTAGCGCAGGAGAAAAAAAAAAAAAAGGAGGGTAGCGCAGGAGGCCAGGGGGCAAAACTGAAGGCTAACCTTGAGGAGTCGGCGTTGAAAAACTTTGCTCGTCGATGGTGTGGTGTCGGAATCCAAGTGTAGGCAAATAAGGGCCTCACTCCACCAGGCACCAAATGTGCAAAATGAGAATGAATCTTCTGCTAGAACATGGAAAGATAGAGTGCTATATTTTTTGTCTTGTGTGCATGTGCTGAGTGTTGAAGCGAGGCCGGAAGGCAGGTGGGCGAACATGAAGAAAAAACAGATAAATGAGGAGAGCTCGGGTGCATAAAAAGTTTGAAAAGTGAATCGCGGAATATTACGAAATGCGGAAGTAGAACCAGAACCGTAAGGTTCTGGTTTTGTTTTTCAGAAGAAAAAAAATAAAAGAAAAGAAAAAGAAAAAAAAAGCCGACGATGCATGCATGAGCAGTCAGAGGTATCTGTCTACACCCCGACTGGTCTTGGATTAGAATCTGCCACAGTGAGATGGTGAATAAGAGGGCTGCCATGCGGGCCGTTTTCAGTGGAAAAGGCACCCTGTTCAGGAACACAATGCATCTTTCCAGTCTGGTACAGGCATCAGTAGGCTACATTGTGCTAGGGGCAAAGATGGTAGTGCGGGCTTGGGACCCCTTGCAGTTTGTCACTGGGAGAGGAGGAATGGTATCCTTGTCTTCCTCACAATGGTCCACGTCATCAGTCCCGCAAATCAACAACAACAATGTCGTCATGGATTGCACTTGTCCTCTCTCTCTCTCTCTCTCTCTCTCTCTCTCTCTCTCTCTCTCTCTCTCTCTCTCTCTCTCTCTCTCTCTCTCTCTCTCTCTCTCTCTC
>BFEA01000158.1:696788-707706 GCA_003427395.1 Chara braunii | reverse complement strand
CCCCCCCCGCCTCTCCCTCCCCCTTCATTGGTAAAAATTGATGCCCACGCGCCCACTACCACGGGTAGCAGGCACTCTACTCGAGCAAACTTCTCTTTTTCTGTACTCTTCTGATGGTGCCCAGTGTACCACTCACTCCGTGTTTGAACTGGTGAGCGAGAGGCCGGCCTTGCTACAGGAGTAAAGCGTCCAGGAGTCGATTCGAGTCGAGTGACTCGAGTCGAGTCGATCACAGGAATTGCACTCTAATGCGCGACCTTGCCCTTGGGAGCGCGCGACCGTCCACTTGGGACCAACGGCTCCGATGGGATCCGGACTGGTGTGAACGGAAGCGAAGCGCCAACCGGTGTACATCCCTCCCCCCCCCCCGGGGGGCGGATTTGTCTGCCCGGGCACACACAGCCTGGGGCTAGGTCCCACTTGCACGAATTAAGAGATAGTGACCGTAGATTGCAAAGATCAACGGCCGAAAGCTCCTAATTTGCGCAAGTGGGACCTTGCCCCTGGTGGTGGCTGCCTGCGTGGTTGGGGGTCCTGCTGTATCCGAGCTCAATGCGTCCTGGTGGGTATGGCTGTGTACGCATACCCGGTCACGCACAACCCAACCACGCACGCAGCCACCAGGTTGCTACGCTACCGTCTTCACCCGAATAGAACGCCCCGTCGTTAGTGCAGTAATTTTTTGTGGTGCAGTTTTCGGTCCAGATACACAGCTATAATGACCGGGGGTACTACGCGGGTGAAGAAGGTAGTAGATGCTAACAAACCAAACACGCAGCCACCACAGTGTCAGTGTACAGGCGCACTGCAGATGTCTATGCTTGTAGTTAATGCTAGGAAAGCATCCAGGAGTCGATCACAAGAATCGAACCGACGACCTCTCCCACCCGCTTGGGAGGCAAGTGCTGAACCAATCAACTACTACTAATTAGTGGTTCGCAGGTTGCTAAAGCTGGTCAATGCTAGGAAAGCAAGCATCAAACCCACCACCTCCCACCACCTCCCACCACCTCCCGCCACCCGCTTGGGAGGCAAACGCTGAACCAAACGGCTATGTAGTGGTCTTGTTGCATTCTCATCCCGTCGAAGAATGATGGCGACTTAGCGGTGATTTATATGGACGTCATCTTGAATGTGCAGAGGTCCTGCTGATGTTCTTTTTTCTCTGTATCATATTCCTATTTGAATGGACGACTCCTTGTTCGTTTGCTCCCTCTCGCTTGTAGTAGTGAACGGTGGATTTGTCACACACTTTGGTTACGTTCCAATGCTACTATTCTCTTCTCCTGCATCGAGCGAGAAATTGCGGTTCCCCTCCTTGTTTTTAAGGGTCATGATTTACCCCCTTCTTTTTTAGGGTCATGATGTACCCCCGCTGTTTCCAATTGAAAGGACCCCCCTACATTGCCATTCCCCTTGTCTACGTCTCCCTATCTGATTACCTGCTCCTTCCCTACTCTCCTCACCCGCCCCTCTTCTCGCCTCTTCTCTTCCTTTGGCGCTCTTTTCCGTCTCTGCCCTTTGTCCTTGTCCCTTTTTATGACTATGCCCTCGTCGTCTTTTGCTACTGTGTCCTTGGATGTTGTACGGGCTGTGTTCTCGATTCGATTCATAGCTGCTTGCTCTCTCTCTCTCTCTCTCTCTTTGTGTGTGTGTCTGTGGTACACTGGCTGGTAAACTTCTGGGGGAGAGCGGACAGGCGAAATTAAGGGCTGAGAAGCGAGCAAGAGAAAGGGGAGGAACGAAGAGAAGGGGAGAGGAGAAGAGGAGGAGAGAGGGGAAGGTAGATGCTTGAGGGGTTGAGGGGTTTTAAGATAGGGGTGGGGGGGGGGGGGGGGGGCACGATTGCTATCCTTTTAAAATGACTCTGGCGAGCCCGAACGCGAGGGCCGAAGGCATTGAAGTTTTTTTTTTTTAACTAGAGCCTCTCAGAAAGTGTCTGCCGAAGACCGTACTCTATCGTAGGAAATCCCTTCGGGCTTTGGGCCTCGCTCCGTTACTCTCCTCATGCACAAGAGGCCAAAAAATATGGCTTTGTATCTTCCCATGTTCTAGGGGAAGATTCATTCTCATTTTGTTTTGGACTTCTGGTGAGGAGTGGCGCGAAGCCCTTTTTTTTTTTTTTTTTTTTTTAATTTGGACCATTTCTCGATTTATGCGTGTCATCCTTGCGCAGGGGCCATGCTGGCCATGCTAATCTTCTCTGTATCGTTCCAATTTTAACGGATGTCCCGAAGGACACGAAGCCCTTTTTGTAACTGCGAATCCAAGGTCGCATTTCTATTCTAAGGAGTCAATGGGCCCCACTCCACTACTCTCGAAGTATGCAAAACGAGAGTGAATCTTCCTCCAGAATATGGAAAGATACACCGCGGCCATGATTTTTGTCTTTTGTGCATGTCGAGAGTAGCGAAACGAGAAAATCAATAGCACCAACGGGCCCAGCTGGGCCCAGCTGGGTGTTGGAACACTCAGGAACTGTTGAAATACAGAGCCAAGTTCGGGTCCAGATGCATCAGGTGCAGAGAATGAAATAAATTATGAAATTCTGAATGACCTCGGGCCGGTCAGTTTAACGATGACATCCCTTTATATATAAAAAAAAAATGAAAAAAAAAGAAAAAAAAAAAGATGTGGACCATTTCTCGATGTATGCGTGTCATCCGTGCGCAGGGGCCATACATGCTAATCTTCATTCTCTGTATCGTTCCAATGTTAACGGATTTACCTTGGGCCCGTCAGTTGAACGATGATATCACAATGCCATCGCCCTCCTTAAAAAGAAAAAAGAAAAAAAGAAAAAAGAAAAAAGAAAAAAGAAACAAAAAGAACAAGGGATAATTTGCAAAATACCCCTATAAGTTGAGATATATGCCAAAATGCCCCTAAAAGATGTGGGTAGAGCGGAATACCCCTCTGACAAAATAAGTGACAATTTGCAAAATACCCCTATAAGTTGAGATATATGCCGAAATGCCCCTAAAAGATGTGGGTAGAGCGGAATACCCCTCTGACAAAATAAGTATTTTGTGAAATGCCCCTAGCATATACCCCTACCGGGTACCGTCCAACTTTGCAAAATGCCAGCTCCAGTACTTGCCAACTTTTCCTAGGCGCTATTGCAAATGGCCAAGGCCCAAACGGGGAGGTCCAGATTGCAAAGATGCACACCCCCCTGACAGGGGCACAACACAAAGATTTCGGCCCCAAAGGGCATTCTGCTCTACCCACATCTTTCAGGAGCATTTTGGCATATATCTCATCTTATGGGGGTATTTTGCAAATTATCCCCAAAAACAACAGACAGAAAGGGAAGTAGTCGATAGAATAACTAACTCCCTGGCTGCTGGAGTTCCTGAGAACAGCATGCGTCGCGCTTTTGGAATGCACCTGGACGTATTTGCAGGGCTAGGGTTTAGGTGTTTGAAATGCACCTGGACGTATTTGCCGGATTAGGGTTTAGATAATCTACCCAACCTGTGTGGTCTCCAATTATTGGCAGTTTACAGGGGTCTGTTTTGGGGATGCGGTGGTAGTAGGTGAGGTAGGCGTGCAACCCCTCCAGCTGGGGGTTTGTTGCCAGCTCGACTTGGCTGGCCCTGGTCCTTACCCGTAGGGTTTGTTGTCCGCCTGGCTTGCTTGGTCCTTTTTTTTTTTTTTTTTTAAATCTCTATAAATCATTCATCACTTGGTGGGCCCCTCCTTTTTCTGACTCCCAGGTTTTCTTGTCTGCTTGACTTGTCCAGATGGGCTGCAGAGGCATGGGGGTAAAGGGGAGGCAAGAACATGTGGTGGTGTATCTGCCGTTCATTCACTGGGGAAGCGAGGGAGGCAGCAGGGGATCCGTGAGTACTCTACTATGGAGGAGAGTGAAGACACCGGAGAGGTTACCTGCAAACATGTGGTGTCCGTGGTCATTCCTATGGCGTCAGATATCATCTGGAAGCTGTGGATGGACTTGGAGAGGGCTCCCAACTGGTAAGCGGAACAGGGGTAAAAAATAGACAAGGGGTAAAAAAGTAGACAACGTGTTGGATGGGTAAACAATAATTTTGGGGGTGCAGTAATAAGGTCTCAGCAGGGGATGGACTTGGAGACGGCTCCCAGCTGGTAAGCGGAAGAGGGGGTAAAAATTAGACGAGGGTTAAAAAAGTAGACAACGTGTCGGATGGGTAAGAAAGAAGTCTCAGCGGCGTGGTGTTCGGCCTTGCCACCTCGCTACCTGACTCTCGAAACGAAAAAAGTACGACTCTGAGTGCATCTTCCCGCAGAGAATGGCAAGATGCATCTGTTACTATGAATAGCAACGGATGCATCTTACCACTGCCTGCGAAAGATGAATTCGTTCCTTTTTTTTTTTTGTTCTTTTTCTCGACAGTGGTTTGCCGAGGCCCGTTGTCTGCACAACGTCCTTAGGTAGCGTTAGGTAGCGTCAACTTGGTAATTCCCCCTGTACGCCTGAAGACCACCCCTGCGCCTCACTGTAGTCCAAGCCCATCCAGCTATGGAGGCTGGGCTATGACGCTGCCCTCAGCAGCGCCCTGCTCCCTGCACGACCGCACGCGCTAACACCTTGCCTCTCAGCGCCAGCAGCAGCCCGCTAACACCTTGCCTCTCAGCGCCAGCAGCAGCCCACGAGCGTCCGCTCCAGCCGCGCTGCCGCCAGCATGCAAGTGCTGAATGACTCCTCCAGGCAGCGAGCTCTTTCCTATATGGAAAGAGCCTGCCTGCCTTCGCAGCCCGGCTGGCCTGGGCCTGGGCCCAGAAGCTTCTTCCGGTAGAGGCCCCAGGATGCTGCGCCTCTGGTGCAGCTACTGGGCCTCATTCGGTTGGGCCTCCCCACTGTCTGTGTATGAGGCTGCAAATCTCGCCCAGGGCCTGCGCTTTCGAAAAAGCCTAGAAGGCCGTGGAATTTCCTCGCTGCTCGGCCTGTGGTTCCTTCAACCAACTGGCGCGATGAAACTGCCTGGACCCCAAATACGAAATTGACAGCCGAGGGCTTCTTGTGATTTGTTACGCCCGCCTTCACTTAGGGCGGGCGCAGATGCAACAGGGGCCCTCTAGGCCTGCCGAGGACCTGGATCCTCGCATAAATAAATAAAAATAATAAAAAATAAACTATCTAAAGGTTAGCTTACTCGGTCTATTGTACCTTACAATACCACGTAGGTTGAGCTAGTGTAACCAATCATGTTGCCGCTGCAGGTCCAACATTTTGAAGAGGCGTAGGGGGGGGTTCCTTTTTGCCCCCCAATAGAACTGTTCGAAGGGGTCTAGACTCATTTGGGCCACGGCCTCGTCTATGGCACGGGTGGTCTGTATTTCTCTCGACCGCCTGTTGGGGGCCTCCTTCATGCGTGATAAAACCATGAAGGCCTCTCTTACAATTCCAATGCCTGACATCGCCCATTCGTCCTTTGACTCGAACAGATCCTGCGTGTCCATCCAGGACGTCATTTGTCTGCTAACCCATTTCACTATCCATTTATCTTTAAGATTATTCGTGTTTAACCGGAAAAGGGCGGACGGGCTTTCTGGACCAGTTTCACTTGACACCACGTCCGTAATTACTGGGTGGTGGTCAGACAGGTCAGAGACCAGGAGGAAATCAGTGAAAGTGCAGCTATCCCACAGCACGCCTCTGGCCGCTGTGAAGTCCCAAGCGGCGGTGTGGTTGAGGGATGGATCGGCTTACCGGGGGCCGTACCATGTAAAGCCGTGATCTTCGGGGTTCATTACCCTATACGTGTCCACCAGGCTTTGAGAGTCTAGAAAGGACAGTAATAATGAGCTATCTGGTCGTAGAGGGGAGGCGACTGGAGGGTCCAGACCGGGATTAAGAATTGTATTCCAGTCTCCAAAAATTGCCGAGTTTTCCGTATCTGGAACGCAGGCAGGCAAATTAGCAAAAAATTCTAATCTTTTGGATAAGTTGTTGGGGGCATATATTCCGTATACACCCCACCGAGTTCCATCTTGACCCAGGCCCAACGGCCTCCTGAGTTCACATAGTAGTCCAGGATTTCACAGTCTCCGGGGACCAAAATTGGGGCCCTGACCACCATTGGCGAGCTGCTTGAATTTTGCCCGCGACCACTTGCCCGACCCCGTGCTTGGGCCTGTCTCCCAACCGGGCCTGGTCGAGGGACCGTCTTCAATCCGCAACCGGGCCTGGTTGGGGGACCGTCTTCAATTCACACCCCGACCAAACCTGCACCAGGCCAGATTTCTGAACTTGGTTGGGGCCTACCTTAAAACTGCCACTCCTTTTCTGTTGCCAGACCCCGAGCCTGGGTCGGTATCCCAACCAAATCTGGTTGGGGGAGCATGGGCCGGTATCCCAACCAAACCTGGTTGGGGGAATGTTTTCAATTTGCACCCTGACCGAACCTGCACCAGGTCTGTTTTCTGAACCTGGACGGGGCGTACCCTCGGCTTGCCAATTTGGAATTTTCTTTGTTTCGCAGCAAGAGGGGTTGTTGAGACCACTGTTGCTAAGCTTTCATGGCCGCCCAGGCCCGCACTTCTTTTCATGGCTGCCCAGGCCTGCCCTGGCTATCAGGAGGCAGACCCTTCTTTCAGTTGGTCAATCCTAGTGGCCCCATGTATTTTTCCTGTCTGCAGGGGCTCGGCGCAGTTTTTCAGGAGATAGAGGTCATTGCTTACGCACCTTTACAACTGCCCTGGTTGCCAGGAGGTTCACTCTTCCTCATTTCGTCTGTTGGAGATCATCGAATGGTGGCCATAGGTTTCTTTCTCTGCCTGAAGGGCCTGACTCTATCTTTGAGAAGGGGGGGTAACGTCTTTCGCCGAACATAACGCACTGAAAATGACTGTACACAAGCTATGCTTCTGGTCAGGTACAGCCGAAATGAAGGTGTGTTGTGTTCCGGGTGGGGAGGACGGTAGCCGTGGATTAGACAATCATAGGCTACGGATGTAACTATATGAGTGGCTTCAGCTATGTGGAACCAGGGCTGCACCGGCCACCGGCTGGTTGGACCGGACTGGACCCAACTGGGCCGGTTGGAACCCCGGTGGTCCAATGGGAATTCCGGTTGGGCCCAAAACCAGGTCAATTTTTTTTATTTTTTATTTTTTGATGATGGAGTTGGACTGCACTTGTCGAGATCTCCCTGAATCCGCAGAGAAATATTGATATGCAAGTTTTTTTTTTCATGGGGCTGGTTGGTTGGTTGGTTGGGGGGGGGGGGGGGGGGGGGTCGAAATTCATGGGTTGAGGGTGGGCTGCATTTTGGGGTGTCCTCCTCCTCCTCCTCGTCATCGTCGTCATCATCATCGTTATCATCATCATCATCATCGTCGTCGTCGTCGTCGTTGTATCATCGTCATCATCACCATCACTACCACCGTCATCATCATCATCATCATCATCATCATCATCATCATCGTCGTCGCTGTCGTGGAGGTCGTCGTCGTCATCGTCGTCACCATCATCATGATGTCATCCTTCGTCATCGTCATCATCGTCACCATCATCATAATGTCCTCCTCCTTCACCATCATCATCATCCACTGTCCATATCGTCACCCACGCGCCGGCTACCCTCCGCGTGTGCCCAGTACTTTTCTCTCTCTCTCTCTCTCTCTCTCTCTCTCTCTCTCTCTCTCTCTCTCTCTCTCTCTCTCTCTCTCTCTCTCTCTNCTCTCTCTCTCTCTCTCTCTCTCTCTCTCTCTCTCTCTCTCTCTCTCTCTCTCTCTCTCTCTCTCTCTCTCTCTCTCTCTCCCCGCTCGCGTGCACCCGCTACCCCTCGCGCGCGCTCACTACTTTGCTCTCTCTCTCTCTCTCTCTCTCTCTCTACTTTGCAAACTTCCGACTTCGGCTTTGCCAGAAGAAGAAGAAGAAGAAGAAGAACAAGAAGAAGAAGAAACAGAGAGCAACAAAGGAAGACTTACCTTTACCAATAGACGATGGGGTGGGGCGTTGGCGATCCGAGGCCGGGGTGGACGTGGGGAGGTCGACACAGTCTCAATCTCGTTCACTTTCGACGAAGTGACGAAGTGTCGAAGTGACGGGTCCTGCTGCTCGAAAGCAGCTGGAGGCGGGAGGCGGGGTGGTGGGGGCTGTGTCTGGGGAAGGTTTGGATCGCCGCCAAGAACTTTGGGTGGTTTCCTGCCCAAATGTTAAAAAATGGGCGGCCTATCTGGGCTGCAGATCTCACCAGATCTACGGCCCAAATAGGCTACCAGTTTTTCAATAATCTGGCGGGCGTACCGGACCCGGTTGATTTTTTTTTKGGGCCGCGAGGCCTCCACGACCTGCATGGAGGCCTCCCGGCCCCAAAAAAAATTGAAACCCCCCTGCCAGCGAATTGCGCAATTTGCAACCGGCGGGAACCGGTGCTCTCCACCGGCCGGTACCACCGGCCCGGTTCCGGTGGGGGAAGGGGCCCTCGGTGGGACCGGATATTCAGCCTTGTGTGGAACTTTTTTTCTTTTTTTTTTCTATAAAAATTAATTCGTCTGTTTTTTTCATGTGGATTTGAACACGGGTCTGTATTATTGAGGGTAAAGCATCTGCGGTTCTGCATTGTAGTGATAGGCTGATAGCGATGTGGAAATGCACTCTGTGCGTGCTGAGGGGGGAATCTCCTCGAGAGCTGTCAGTTGCTACAACGTTTTTTCTTGGTGTGCCTATGTGCGATGAAGCTGGTGGTGTAAAGTTTGCTTGGGAAAAAAAAAGAGTAAAAAAAAGAAAAGTTTGCTTGTGCCTGGCCTGACCTTTGTGGAATTCGCGTGGATGGCATACCGGTAGCGTTTCCAAAAATATAGATCATCCCAATTAATTGCCTTCTCTACACGCACCATTGTCGCCAACTTGCGGCATATGCACGAGGCCGGACAGGATTTGGTTTGTCGTATTGTCTGCACCACCACTGTTGATGTGCTTCTGTCTTCTTAGCATCCATGTGCTCTACCGTCTTCACTGGAATACAACATGCTGTTATTGTAGCTGTATTTGGGGCAGCTTCGAGTCTAGATGCAGCAATAATAACAATATCTTGTATTTGGCCGAAGAACGGTGTATGAGATGGGATTTGGTTCGTCGGATTGTCTGCACAACCACTGTTGACGTGTTTGTGTCTTCTTAGCATGCAACAGTTCAGATATTGGACGATGGATGCATGCATGCATGCATGCGTGCGTGCGTTCATCTCCAAATTGACGTGCATGCATGCATGTCCATACAAAAGTTGGCACTGGAACTCGGCGAGAGAAAAAGAAAAACTGGCGGCGGCAATTTTGTATTTACTATTCAGTAGTATTCACCTAATCAATACTTTCAGATGTGTTGGTTTCTGAGAAAGATGGGGACAAAGAGATTGTGCAACGAACAACTTTGTTGTTCGAGGGTCCTAAATTTTCCTAACCTGAATTCGTAACCAAGTTTGACTCTTGAAATGGGTGAAAAACTGGACCACCCAAGCGGCTGTGTGGGGCTCTTTGATTGCCTGTGCGGCCTGGCCATGCAAGGGTCAGGAAAGCCCCTGAAAAAAAAAAAAAAAAAAAAAAATTCAGAAAAAAAACACTACGATATGCAGAAGAAAGAAAAGTGAACAGCCTTTGCCTCAGGGTCACATTGAAATTCTCTACCCTCCCTCTGCTCGTCTTCTCCCTCCCCCCAAGAGAACTGCTTGCTGTCTCTATTTGCTGCTCCGCACTTCCGGCTCTATTTGCAGGGGTGTTGGCAGGCACTTACCTGCTCTGCACTTCGTAGTTCAGGCAGCAGAGCACGTGTCTTGCAGCAAATCAACAAGCACATTTAACTAGCAGACATGCAGAGTTGCAAACAGTGCAAAGCAGGCACAAGACTAAAGAAACATAATTTTTTTTTGTTGAAAAAAGTATGATTAACTTTGAACTTTGAACTTTGGATTTAGTAATTTAAGTTCAAACTTTGCAGTTCAATTCAGAACGTCAGAGTCTTCAGACTGGCAGCACTGTCAGTGCTCTCTCTCTCTCTCTCTCTCTCTCTCTCTCCCTCCAAGGGCAGCAGCAGTGGGCGCCTTGAAATTGGTCAGGCCTGTGTGAAACCTGCCACCCCAAAAACCTGCAGTGTCTTGTGTCCAGACCTCTAGGCCCTGTCCGGTGGGGTGAAATGACACTGAAAAATCACCCCATTATTTGTCGAGGGGCGGCCAGGACCTGATAAGTCTCCTGGGCCGCCCCCTTTTTTTTTTGCCCCAGGGGCCTCCATCCGGACATCAGGACCAGACACCAGACAACTGTCTGGAACCCGGTCCGGACGTCCGGACGGTTACCATGCATCAGGAGCCACCAAAATTTCGGTGTAAGAGGTGGCGAAGGTATAAGAGGAAGAAGAAAAAGAAGAAGAAGAAGAAGAAGAAGATGGGCGGAGGAGGAGGACGAGGGGAGAAGAGGAAGGAGAAGAAGAAGAGGGGGAGGAGGAGGAGAAAAGAAGAAGAAGAAGAAGAAGAAGAAGAAGAAGAAGAAGAAGAAGAAGAACAAGATGGGCCAAAGAGGAGGACGAGGGGAGAATAGGAAGGAGAAGAAGACGAGGGGGAGGAGGAGGAGAAAAGAAGAAGAAGAAGAAGAAGAAGATGGGCCGAAGAGCAGGACGAGGGGAGAATAGGAAGGAGATGATGACAAGGGGGAGGAGGAGGAGAAACGAAGAAGAAGAAGAAGAAGAAGAAGAATGGCGGATAGGGTTATGGCGGGGGTGGAGGGAAATGGCGGCGCTGTATGCCGTTAGGGTATGGCTGTCGAAGAGGATGAAGAAGAAGAGTGTGGGCGGAAGAGGAGGAGGAGGAGAGAAGAGAAAGGAGAAGAAGACGAGGGGGAGGAGGAGGAGGAGAGAAGAAGAAGAAGAAGAAGAAGAAGAAGAAGAAGAAAAGATTACGAGCGGAGCAGGGTTTTTTTTTTTTCTTTCACCTGC
>BFEA01000158.1:682483-693964 GCA_003427395.1 Chara braunii | reverse complement strand
GATTGGGATTGGGACCATGCCGGGATAGAGGAGGGGGGATGGTGGTTGGAATAGGGGAGAGGGAGAGGCGAAGAGAAAGGTCGGCGAAGGAAGGGAGATCGGGATGTGAGTCGGGATACGGTAGAGAGAGAGAGGTGATGGAGGGAGAGGTAGGCGAAGGAAAGAAAGGGGGGAGAGGTCGGGATGGGAGTCGGGGAGGAGAAGGGCGTCGGAAAGGAGGAGGGAGGAGGGATCTATGGATGGAGAGGTCGGGATAGGGGAGAATTAGAGGTGATGGAGGGAAGGGGGGAGACGTTGGAATGGGAATCGGGATAGAGGACGAGGGGAGGAGGGGGTTGGGATAGGAGAGAGAGAGAGGCGATGGAGGGAGTGGAAGTCGGGATGGGAGTCGGGAGAGGTTGCGATGGGAGTCAGGATACGGAAGAAAGAGAGACGATAGAGGGAGACGTAAGCGAAGGAAGGAAAGGGGGGGAGAGGTCGGGATGGGGAGGGGGAGAGGTCAGGATGGGAGTCGGAAGGGGGGAGACGTTGGGATCGGAGTCGGGATAGAGGAGGAGGGCAGGGAAGAAGGAAAGGGGAGAAGGAGAGGCGATGGAGGGAGAGGTCGCGGGAGAGGTTGGGATGGAAGTCGGGGATGGAGGGAGAAGTAAGCGAAGGAAGGAAAGGGGGGAGAGGTCGAGATGGGGAGGGGGAGAGGTCAGTATGGGAGTCGGCAGGAGAAAGGTCGGGATGGACGCATAGAGGAGGTCGGAGGCAATGGATGGGAAGGGGGAGAGGTCGGGATGGGAGTTGGGAGGAGGGAGGGGTAGGGAGAAGGGATCTAGCGGGGGGGAGACGTTGGCATCGGAGTTGGGATAGAGGAGGAGGGCAGGAAAGAAGGAAAGGCGGGAGAGGTCGGGATGGAAGTCGGGATCAGGGAACGACGAAAAGGCCACGTGGCACCCGACAGAAAGGAGGAGGAGGGAGGAGGGATCTATGAAGGAAGAGGTCGGGATAGGGGAACGTAGGCGAAAGAAGGGAAGAGGGGAGAGGTTGGGAGGAGGGTTCGGGATGGGGAGGGCGAGAGGTCGGGATGGGAGGGCAGAGGTCAGGATGGGAGTCGGGATGGACGGATATAGAGAAGGTCAGAGGCTATGGATGGGAAGGGGGAGAGGTCGGGATGGGAGTCGGGATAGACAAGGGAGAAGGAAAGGGGGGAGATGTCGGAATGGGGAGGGGGAGAGGTCGGGATGGGACTCGGGAGGAGGGAGGGGGAGGGAGAAGGGATCTAGTGGGGGGGAGACGTTGGCATCGGATTCGGGATAGAGGAGGAGGTCAGGAAGGAAGGAAAGGCGGGAGAGGTCGGGATGGAAGTCGGGATACGGGAGAGGGAACGATGAAAAGGCCACGTGGCACCCGACGGAAAGGAGGAGGAGGGAGGAGGGATCTATGAAGGAAGAGGTCGAGATAGGGGAACGTAGGCGAAAGAAGGGAAGAGGGGAGAGGTTGGGAGGAGGGGTCGGGATGGGGAGGGGGAGACGTCGGGATGGGAATCGAGAATGAGGAGTCTTTTTTTTTTTTTTTTTATTGCAGCGCACACCAGTGTGCCACGTGGCACCCGACGGAAAGGAGGAGGAGAGGAGAGGGAGAGGGAATGACGCAAAGGAGGAGGAGGGAGGAGGCATCTATGGAGGGAGAGGTCGGGATAGGGGCGGGAGACATTGGGATAGCAGTCGGGACAGAGGAGGGAGAAGGGATCTAGCGCAAAGAAAGAGGAGGGGGGAAAGGTCAGGATGGGAATCGGGATAGAGAAGGGGGAAGGACAGATAGGGGAGGTCGGAGGCGATGGATGGGAAGGGGGAGAGGTCGGCATTGAAGTCGGGATAGACAAGGGGGAAGGAGGGATAAGGGAGGTCGGCGATGGAAGGGGAGGAGGGATAAACCATGCGGGGATAGAGGAGGGGGGTGGGGAAGAAGGGGAGCCGGGAGAGATCGCGATGGGGGTTGGGGTACGGGAGAGGGAGAGGCGATGGAAGGGAGAGAGGTCGGGATGGGAGTCGAGATATGGGAGTTTTTTTTTTTTTTTTTTTTTTTTTTGCCGCGTAGATCAGTGTGTCGCGTGGCACCCGACGGAAAGGAGGAGGAGCTAAGAGGGATCTATGGACAAAGAGGTCGGGATAGGAGGGGAGAAGCAATAGAAGGAACAGCAACGACGGCAGAGAAAAGAGGAGAGGGCAACCTGTCCTCCCTTCTCACAGTCTCTGCTCTTCTCGCCGCGGGCGGAGCCGCGGCGGGCCCACTTGTTGTATTTATATTTATTATATTATGCATGCGCTGCTTGGTCCAGATGGGATCCAGATGCCTGGTATCCAGCTCCAGGTCAATGCTGGATGGGGATGGAAGAAATCCCTTCTCAATGCGGGCCCTGTCCATTGGAAAGTGAAGCACTGTGCGGGGTATTCATCGCTGTGAAATTGTGAATGTGGGAGGTGCCGATGCCGTCTTTCTTTCTTTAATTGAAGCTCTCATCAGAGCAGGACGGAAGCAATCTGTTCCCAGTAGCCTCTCTCCAGAGGAACGTGAAGCGCTGCAAAATGGATGGGTGAAGCATACAACAGAAGAGAGGACTGGTGGGAGGTGGGGAATGCATCTCTGTGGATGTGTGATGGTAATGGCATCTTTCCTTCTCTAAACCACCAGGAGGTTTGATGCTGCCAGCCATTGTTCTACGACACGGCAGTAATTGTGCTGGGTCTGTCTGGCACCGGCCTAGCAATTCGCAACATATACATGCAGCCGAGACTCGAGATGGGACATGCGCACTAACCTGTTTTTTTTTTTTTAGGCCAGAAAACATTTGGAGCATTTCTCGATTTATGCGTGTCATCCTTGCGCAGGGTCCATTTTGCTAATAACCCTTCTCTGTAACGTTCCAATTTTACCGGATGTCCCAAAGGACAGGACGTGCACGCGACTTCTTTTGCCTGGATGTACAATTTGCGAAATTGCCACTGCAGTAAATCCTGCCAGACGCGGCACGCGCGCTGCCACGTCGTAGACAAAAATGGCTGGAAAATGTGCTGGTGATTTAATTGAAATGGGTAGGTACTAGGTAGCAGGTACACCTTTTTCTCTCATCTTTATTGCCAGTTGTTCGTCTCCTTCTCGACTTCCTTCCTTTTGTTATGCCTTTCTAGGAGTTTCTACTCATCGCAGTCAATTGCTTGATGCTTATTTCCCCATTGCTTTGCGAACACTGGTCGTAACGATCGAGTGGAGACTAACCGATCTCATCAATCGTGTGCGGAATGTGTTCGGTGCATCAATCATGTGCGGAATGTGTTCGGTGCTGTAGGATGCAATGGATCGATCGAGTGGAGCTGGTGCAGGATGGCTCATTGACGCCGACCAAAGAGGACGCACTGCATAACTCAGATACGGGTAACCGAATGGCACTGTCCCGATGGTTCTGCAGCACTAGTGGTTTTGAGGTATGTTGACTGAACTTGGCCCCTCACAATATCATAACATCATAACATATCCATGCTCCTGCTGCTTGCTGTGAGTCATTGATCGAGTCGCCAATCCGGCGAACAGAACTGTTTGCTATCTTCTGCTCCTGTCGACACACTTTCTATCCCTGGAGACACACCAGGCACACATGGTTGCAGGTTCGAATCCCATGGTAAGCGCTTTTTTAACACAAGGCCCCTTCGATTCTGGGGGGCAACAAAAGTCCGGTTGCTTATCACCGGCAAGCATGTTTGTTTTACATCCAATTAAGGTAGGGGGGAGATCAGATGAGAGAAGGGGAACAGTCTAAACCCCTGTGGGCCGACCTCCTCGCCTCGCCCAAAACCATGGTCTTTCTCCAGGGTCCACCCTGCTGGCCGGGAGGTTTACGAGCAGCACCGAGACACGCAGTGTGCTATTTCAAAAAACCTTTGGCCTTTTTTTTTTTTTTCATGCTTTCGATGGTTCCTCCTCCTTTTTGTGGCCACTTTGTGCTATTGGCAAGGTCTGCATTGCATTTTGCAACATCAATCTTCCTCTGTTTTTTTTTTTTTTTTTTTTTTTTTTTTTTCCGGTCTTAGTCCGTTGGTTGCTTGTTATGTTCATTTTACAGTCTCCTCTACTTCACTGAATGACACGGAAGTTGCGGGTTGATTGTGCTGTTAAGCAGCTTGGAAGACAATAGGCAGCTATTTGGGGAATAGGCTGTGATTGATGGCCCGCTGCCAGCCAGGGTCTTCCAAGCTGCTTAACTATGTTTTGTTTTTTTTTTGTTTTTTTTTTCAATCGTCAGAAGTTGCGGGTTGGAGTCTTTTTGTCCCAGGATGAAGCAAGAAAATTATAAAACGAATAATGCTGTTCGTGAAGGGTCCTTCTTGTTGATGCACGGGCCCATTTGCCAGCGCATGGTCCATTTTCACATTGCTATTGGTGTATGGGCCTCCGATTTGGAGGCCCATCAGCTGCCCATGCATATATAGGGGCATTTGTCCAAAATCAATAGAGGCCCTATTTTGTGAACGGAATGGTCAGTGTGCTGGTCTCGAGGAAGATCCTCTTCCCAGTTTCAAGCATATAATAGGGGGGCATTTGTCCAAAATCAACACTCGTCGTCGTAGTTGAAGGTCGTGTCAAGTTCCAAACATAGGGGCATTTCTAAAATATAAACACTGTAGCATCAGTTGCTGAAAACCCTAGAGTCCGAGCGAGTTGTTGTACGTATGTGTCAAGCATATAATAGGGGGGCATTTGTCCAAAATCAACACTGGTCGTCGCAGTTGAAGGTCGTGTTAAGTTTCAAACATAGGGGCATTTCTAAAATACAGACACTGTAGCATCAGTTGTCGAAAACCCNTCGTGTTAAGTTTCAAACATAGGGGCATTTCTAAAATACAGACACTGTAGCATCAGTTGTCGAAAACCCCTAGAAGTCCGAGCGAGTTGAAGGTCGTGTTAAGTTTGAAACATAGGGGCATTTCTAAAATATCAACATTGTATGCCTTCAGACGTTCCAGCGATGAGGAAGGCTTGAGAGTTCCCTGTGTATCTGAGAATGCTACCGTCTTCACCCCCGAATATAATGCCCGGTCATTATAACTGTATTGAGGGCAACTTTCAGTCTAGATGCGGTGGTAATGACCGGGCATTCTATTCGGGTGAAAGTGGTAGTGAATGGGAAGGGGAGGAAGCCACAGTGGGGGTGGAAGGAAGTGGGGAGGTCAAGTGAGAGAGTGAGGGTGGACAGGAGGTGGGAGGCGACATCTGGTCGAGGAGAGATGATTGTTTACCTTGTGTCTTCTGTCTAACAATCCTTGTGTCTTCTGTCTGATCCTACTTATGAGTTATAGTTGATGGCCTCTCTCTCTGATGCTAGAGGTATGCTGCGCTGCCATTTCAGGCTTGATTGATTTGGTGCCTGCTCTGATGAAACAGTGCACTTGAGGAGAGGAGTGTAGAGGGGGAGAGGCATTTTCGTTCACCGTGGCGAGACGAAAAGCAGCAGTGGTGGGCATCGGTTGGAGGCAGAGACTTCTCGGAAAGAGAGAGGAGGTGATTGGAGAGGAAGATCCTGAGGCAGAGACTTCTCGGAAAGAGAGAGGAGGTGATTGGAGAGGAAGATCCTGTAGCTGGAGAGGGAGAAGAATTACTTTTTTTAAGATTATAAATAACAGTTTTTTTTTCAGGAAGAAGAAGAAGAAGAAGAATGACTTTATTATCTTTGATTCTGAAACCACGAGTACATGCGAGAAAGGAGATTGAGCCTCTCTTTCTAAAAAATGGGAGGGAGGCCATGAACCACCGAATGGCACCGATTCATTTTATCGGCGCTCGATGACCTCCGAAGTTTTAGGAGAGGCTCAATCTGTTTTCGGATGTACTGGTGGTTGGTTAAATGAAATTAATATCATTCTATCCTTCATCATCTTCTTCTTCTTCTTCTTCTTCTTCTTCTTCTTCTTTCCTTCCCTTCGATCATCTCGTCGATCGAGTTTCGCGCGTTGAGGTTGTGCGTGCGAGGTTTGTTTGAGAGGTAAGCATTGGATGAAGACTGGGCTCCTCATTGTAGGCAGTCATGAGGACGAGAGCGATTGTGTTGAGAATGGACAAGTGCATGGCTCAACAAAGGAGCGGATGGAGTTTGCTTATCGGGACCTTCTGTTGGGGGAAACTTGATGTGTCCATGAAGTGGGTGCGCAGGTGTCGTGGCTAGCACACATTGAAAGCATTGAGATGAACCCTCCTCGCAGATTCGTGCAGTGGAACGCAGTTGAAGGGCTTCCGAGCAGCGGAAAAGTATCATTTCAGGACTCCAACGGTGGCAAAGCAACCACAGTAAAGCTATCGGTATGACATCGACATCTATATATAATCTATACATGGAACACAGTTGTTTCTCTGTCCTTTCCTCTCCTCTCCTCTTCTCTGCTCTTCTCTTCTCTTCTCTCTTGTTCTATTCTCTCCTCTCCTCTCCTCTCCTCTCCTTCTCCTCTCTCCTGTCCTATCCTATCCTATCCTATCCTCTCGTCTTCTCTTCTCTTCTCTTCTCTCTTTTTCTATTCTCTCCTCTAATCTCCTCTCCTTCTCCTCTCTCCTGTCCTATCCTATCCTATCCTATCCTCTCCTCTCGTCTTCTCTTCTCTTCTCCTCTTTTTCTGTTCTCTCCTCTCCTCTCCTCTCCTTCTCCTCTCTCCTGTCCTATCCTGTCCTCTACTTCTCCTCTCGTCTTTGTTCTCTTCTCCACTCTCCTCTCTCCTCTCTCTTTGCTCTCCTCCTCTCCTCTCCTCTCCTCTCCTCTCTCCTCTCTCTTTGCTCTCCTCCTCTCCTCTCCTCTCCTCTCCTCTCCTCTCCTCTCCTCAACTCAACTCTCCTCTCCTCTCCTCCTCTCCTCTCTCCTCTCCTCCTCTGTTTTCCTCTCCTCTTCTCTTCTCCTCTGTCCTGTTCGGTCCTGTCCTCTCCTCTCCTCCTCTCTTTTCGTCTCCTCTCCTCTCCTTTTCTCTTCTCCTCTCTCCTGTCCTGTCCTGTCCTGTCCTCTACTCTCCTTTTCTGTTCTCCTCTCTCCTGTCGTGTCCTGTCCTTGTCCTCTTTCATTCTCTTATCTCCTCTCTCTCCTTTCCTCCCCTCTCCTCTCCTCTAATTTCTTATCATTTCTTCTTTGTTCTCCCCTCCTCTCCTCTCTCCTAATAGCTTAGTCATGAAAGGATTCAAACGAACAGAAAAAGGGTAATAGAAATGTCGAAGAAGCAAAAGAGCGACCAAAAAAGGAGGTGAGATGTGAACGGCAAGAAAATAAACGGCATGAGGGGTGTTTGTTTGTTTGTTTGTTTGTTTTTTTTTTTTTTTTTTTTTTTTTTTTTTTTTTTAACTCAATAAGGGCATAAGAAAACGCAGTTGAACTGGAAGGTCTAATGGCAGCTGGCAAGGACACAATGACAACACAGGACACAGCATTGATCCCATGCCAATCCAAAAAGATTGCAGTACTTGATGTCGATCCTACAGCCTATGCTCACATGGACTGAGATCAATCCTTTTTTTTTTTTTTTTTTTTTTTTTTGTTTAGAGGTACACCCCTGAAGTTTGAAATTCAGACCCACTGAGTTCGAACTCGATTGGAAGCAGATGAGTTCGGACTCCACTGGAAGCAGATGAGTTTGAAATACTATACTACAATTCTGAATTACCTAGGGCCGATCAGTTCGACGATGATATCTCTAGGCCATCGCACTTTCTTTTCTTTTTTTTTTTCTTTTTTTTTTGTCATGGAATCTAGGATTTGGATTCAACGCTTTGTCTGACTGTCCATCTTCTCGAAAAGGATCTGGCAATGCTTTGCAGGGATCCCTTTAGCCACAAATCGAAGGAACTGCTGGCCCTTGCATGTTGTTATTGCATGACTTGCTTGTGGAGGGGCCGAACTGACGCTCCCTGTTCAGATTAGAAAAATGATAAGAATTAAAAAAATGATAAAAAAATCAGAAAAAAAATCTCCATCTGTCACAGCAGGTCATGTTCAATTTGTGTGTTTGACACTCGTCCCTGTCAGTTGGTTGCCGCGATGACGAGTGGCAGTTTGTGTGCTTGCTTTTGTAAAGGTCGTCGTGCTGCCATCACTGATGAGGTTATCACTCTTATTTTGCTTGCTGCGTACAGATTTCACATGCCTTGCCAAATGCGCTCCGCGCTGTCATCCCAGTGGACGCGTTTGCGAGTCTTGTTCAGGTAGTTTGTCCTCTTTCTGTGCCATTCAGTTTTTGGATGCTTTCGATTGTCCTGCGTGGCTTTTCTCTCTTTTCTAGTTGATTCTGCCTCATTTTGAGAAATGACGCTGGGTCCGCCGTGACCAACTGCTGTTGTACCGCAGTACGTGATGCGGTACTCGAAACGAGTGCAGTTATGAACAGTATGTAATATGCATGCTATTTGAATCGCATGCAATTGCAGCTGTAGACCGTATGCTATGCCTTGCCAAAAAGCACATGTGCCCATGGCAGAACACCCCATTCGCTTTCGTACCAAGATGGTGGTGAGAAGAAAGGAGGGTTGAAGTTTATGTGACTGTGTTTTGCTCAGAGGAACAGAAACTGACCTTCAGCACCATACCTGTCGTGACGGTGTGGTTTAATCTTCCGAAGCGTGGACCATGCTTGCAAGCACACACCATGTGCACATTTGTGTACGTGTGGCGCACTTCTGCACCTCACATGCCTGCCGGGGGGGCATGTGCGCAACCAAAAGAAATGCTTTTTTTTTTTTTAATCTGGAAATCGAAAACGGTTTTTTTTGTTGATGATTGAATCATCATTTTTAAAACTCAAATCTGTTTTGTTTTTTTTTTCCCCCTTAAAGTTTCGTTTTGCTCTGTGTGCCACACCTCGCTTCTCCACACCGCACTGCAAACAGTGGCGCACATCTGCAAGTATGCTTTGGACCTTGAAAGTTTTGTATGACGAGTGTTTTGGTAAAATCTCTCTCTCTTCTTCCTGTGTTGCGCAGTGCATTTCCCGGCTTGACCCTGCGCTGTGCATCTGACACCATGAAAGGGAGTTTGGTTGTGTTTTCCACCCTGTACTGTTTTTCGTGATAATCCCCGAAATGGCCAATTGGTGATCAATCGACTTGGCGGGCACTGGGATGTTGGGAAGGGCAGGGTGGGAGGGGAGGGGAGGGGAGGAGAGGAGGCGCAGACCGTGGTGGAAGCTCAAAGCCCAGCAAATCAGCACCATCTCCTCGAAACTAAGTATGGCTGCGGATGGGTAGGACCATAGGACCCACAGCACTGATAAAAAAAAAAAAAAAAAGCTCCAGATGCCATTCAACCCGGGAGTCGTCCCTTAAAGTCCCCTGGGTGGAGGGTCAAAGCCCAGTACTTTCTGTGGAATAATCTGCCCTTGTCTACTTTCTTTGTTCCTCCTTTTTTTGAAGTTTTTTCTCCCCTTTTTTGCTTCTTTTGTGGGAAACAAGTTGAAACCATGCCAAACGTCTTGGGAACGTGTCAAGATCTTTCAATGATTTTTTTTTGCACTTTGATGTGTGTGTTCCTTGCTTCTTTTGAAGTTTCAATAAGAGTGTTTTCTCCTCCATGGCCGTTGTTCTTTCATCCAGGCAACCTTGAAGAAAGACTTGGAACGATTTCAAGACGTAAGTTGCTTACCACTACTGCTACTGCTACTCCTACTACCTCCCCCAACGCCACAAGCGCGAACCTCTACTACCAGTGGTACTACTATGACTACGACTACTACTACTACTACTACTACCTGCTGCTGCTGCTGCTACTGCCGGTGCTTCTGCTACTGCTACTGCTACTGCTACTCCTACTACCTACACCATCTCAAGTGCTAACCTCTACTACTACTGCTACTACTACTGCTGCTGCTACTACTACTACTACTACTACTACTACTACTACTACTACTACTACTACTACTAGTAGTAGTAGCAGCAGTAGTAGTAGCAGCAGCAGCAGTAGTAGCGGTAGTAGTAGAGGTTAGCACTTGAGATGGTGTAGGTAGGAGGAGTAGCAGTAGCAGTAGCAGTTGCAGTTGCAGTAGCAGCCAGCAGTACTACTACGACGACTATGACTATGACTACTACTACTACTACTACTACCATTACTACCACGACGATGACGACTATGACTACTACTACTACTACTACCACTACTACCTCCACCGACGCCAGAAGTGCTACTGCTGCTGCTGCTGGGTTAGTGCTACTATAACTGTGCTCCATGTTCCATGTTCTCTTTTCACTTTTCTTTTTTACCATAGCTCGACTCAGTGCAGTGCAGAGCATGTGCCCCACCTGGTAGCTGGACAGTCTTTAATTCTCAATGAAGGAAACCCCCGACTGCCTGTCAGTAAGTTCATGCAGGTAGTTTTTGGCAACCATAAACACCGGTTTCCTGGTTTACTACCTTCTTCGCCTGAATACAACGTACGGTCATTACAGCTGTATTAGGGCTATCTTTCAGTCTAAATACAGCAACATTGACCGCACGTTATATTCTGGTGAAGAAGGTCGTGAACTCTTGCATGAAGTTGCAAACCAATGACATGCATTCCTGTGTGACACCTCCTTTACTCTTTCCTTCTCTCTGTCACATGTATGGCATGCCTTTCTGTGTGACACCTCCTTTACTCTTTCCTTCTCTGTCACACTTGCTTTCTTTTGCTGGTCTCAGACATCTAGAATTCAGACTTTCGAAGCTTGAAATTTTCAACATTGAGAAAATGGGGGAAAAAATAAGGCTGAATATCCGGTCGCACCGGGGCCCCCTTCCCCCTGTGGAACCGGGCTGGTGGTATCGGCCGGTGGAGAGCGCTGGTTCCTCCCCAGTTGCAATTTGCGCAATTCGATGACGTGGGGGTTTCAATTTTTTTGGGGGCCGAGAGGCCTCCATGGGGGTCGTGGAGGCCTCCTGGCCCCAAGACAAAATTGACCTGGTCCGGTAGGCCGGCCAGATTATTGAAAAACTGGTGGCCCATCTGGCCCGTCAATCTGGTGAGATCTGCGGCCCAGATAGGCCGCCCGTTTTTTAACATTCGGGCGGGAAACCACCCAAAGTTCTTGGCAGCGATCCAAACCTTCCCCAGGCACCGCCCCCACCACCCCGCCTCCCGCCTCAAGCTGCTTTCGAGCAGCAGGACCCGTCACTTTGTCGAAAGTGAACGAGGTCGAGACTGTGTCGCCCCACCCACGTCCACCCCGGCCTCGGATCGCCATCGTCGTGGTCCGCCTTCCATCGGTAAAGGTGAGTCCAGTAAAGGTGAGTCTTCCTTTGTTGTTTTCTGTTTCTTCTTCTTCATACTATCTTCTTCTTCTTCTTCGTACTGTCTTCTTCTTCGTCGTCTTCGTACTGTCTTCTTCTTCTTCTTCTTCATACTGTCTTCTTCTTCTTCGTCTTCTTCTTCTTCTTCCATTTAAGAGAGAGAGAGCGGAGTAGTGGGTGTGCGTGGAGGGTAGCGGGCACGTGCGGGGGGATGGGGG